>LOND01000451.1:132383-144199 GCA_014220965.1 Paragonimus kellicotti
CATGGTAGATAATGTAACGTTTGTAAAAGCGCGCCATCCTGAACAGCTTCCTCCTGAGTTATCGTAATTCTTCTGCCAAGAATAACTCTTAACGTGGCTAGCCATTGGTTGTGTCTATGCATTTTTTCGTGTATACCCTGGTAAAGACCATAGACAATGGTCTCACTTCAAAGAATACGTCCTTAGACTCGGCCCAGTCTGTCCACCGTGCTCCCAGTTGCCCCTTCTTGCGCAGATCGAAAGGTTAAGTCGTAAAAGTAAGGTTGATTTGCTGGATTAGCTATTTTCTCTCCTATGGGACCTTTAGAGTTGAAACAACATCGGCCTTTCCATTTCCCTACTTGATTCTGCAACCGTCCATCTAGGGTCATTGCTCGATTTTCTATTGCACATCAATGATCTTCAAAACAATAATTTAAGCAACGGCGTCTTACACGTCGATTAACCTGGTGAATCGCTGATTAATACCGACATGCCCAAACGTCTCTCAGACGGTCGGTCTCTGTCTAACTGAGGGTGAGCTTGAGAAAATCTTACCCGGGGAAGATTCCGTTGATGTCCTTTGAAACACAATGCATAAAAACGGACAGACTACCTGAGAATTGGCCTGAACTTAAACACAGTTGCCCGGTTGTCGCCTAATTTCATCCTCTGCCTGTCAATAAGATGGATGTGAGAACAAGTTTTAAAAATTTGGGTAAATACAACCAAGCTTACCTCTTCCAAGAAATGGAAGGGCAATTATGGCTTCCGAGAGTACTGGGTTTCAACCTCATTTCAAATAGCAAGTTGTTGTTCTCACACGAATCCTCTTATTTTAAACATTTTTAGAAATAATAAAATTGAAAGTTGGGGTAGGGTAAGTGAAAAATTAGAATACACGGAATAAGTTGCAGAAGTACTATTTTGGGGATAAAACATTTCCCACCGGTTTTGTGAAAACAACCAATTATAGACGCTTGTCCACATTTTGAAGTGTTATAAATGCGTTCATTGCCATTTTCAGGGTGGAACGAAGGATGTCCTAACCCAAGGACGCTCTTTTTTGCGGCGTTTTTTGAGATATCAACCACATAGAAATTCATGACTGTGAGATATTGGCATTGTAGTACAACGAAACCACTAACTAGTTTGACAGTTAAACATGTATGACAACGTTTCCAGCTTTCTAGTCCATGTCTGTTAAGCTTCCTCCTCGCACTTCAAAGGCGCATACTCTATTGCCACTTCCAGCATGCTTTTTGGCTGGGTCGAAGTTTCACTTCGTTAAAACTTGCAGTCAGCGAGATTACCCATGGAAATTTCCTGGGTCAGGAAACAGCAAATAACTTACCAAAGTATCCAGGGAAGGATGCAGCCGAATAGCGTTGTCACTCGCGGCCTATCAGAAGCAGGTTGCATGTTCCATAAAGACACTCACCTGTGCACGAGTTATAGCGCGGCGGCCACCTCATCCCACGATGGCTATTCATGCTATCAAAAAAGGAAGGGCAATCGCCGCGGGTCTATCGACTGAGTCTTCTGCCACATTTGTTACCTTTCTTTACAAAACACTTCTTCGAACCTCAAGCCTAACGTGAGGTCAATGACGCAGTGGTAAACACGGTTTCCTCATGAAAGCGTGACGGAAGTTCTAGTCTTGTCCGCTTTAGTATTTTGTTTCATGAGTAAATTCCACTTCGCCAGGCGGTAATACGCGATGCCCGATAGTCATCCCAGTTCAACCCTTACAATAACAAATCAGACAGGACAACGTTCGTTTACGACCATCCAATCTGCTGGCCATGGTAAGCTCATAACTTCGCGTGGAGCTGTGGAATTTCACGAATGTTCCCTCAAAGGAGTCTAGCTCGATTTTGGGCAGGCGCACAATGATAAATAAGCTGCCCCTACATGCTCTGATGGAACTTATTGGGAACCCATAAGCAAGATCTCTTAATGATAGGTTAGCCAAGAAAACTTTTGTATCAATCCCGTAAGAAGGCCTCTCAGTCTTACTAAACGCGGAGCTCACGCTCGACTTATTGCACACTTCTAGCTACGCCATCACAAACTCTAGCTGCTGTTCCTTTAGCCATATTTCATTCTCGAAGAGCCCGTCGTACATCACTAAATGTCGCTCAGGCGAACACTGCGAATAGCTGGAACGAGGTTGAATAATTTGAATATATACTCCGTCACCTACAGCGGGGCTGATATGCTCCCTGCAGCTGTCCCTGTGCATGGCCTCTGCTTTGCTATAGGGGCCTCAGGCATATCGTAGTCAAATGAAACAGCAGACAATTTCTCAACCGCGGACAATTTTATGCGATGATCAGGAAAAACCGTAGAATGAAATGGCATGGAAACAGCCAACCGAGGTGGAAAGAACGTAAACATTCGGGGCTGTTTTACATCATCATCAATTTGAGGCCCATGGGCATCCGCGGTATCAACTGCTGGATATATGAAACAGAACTACCCTCCGCTGGCAGAGGCATAAAATGAAACGCCAGCCATGCGGTTGTCCACGGAGACGCTTCAAGCGACTGGTAACCCACGCGAAAGTATTAGTCTATCACGTGTGTCAACTTCAGTCCGCTCGGCTATTGTGAGTGCGAACCAATAGGTTTCGGCAAATTGGCAGAAAAATGTGACCCCACGGAAAGGGATTTACCAAACGCTTTCAACCCGGGACGTATATTGATTCTTCGAGCAAAGCCTAGATGACTCGCAACACCCGTCGGTAGGCTGGATCCAGATTAACTGTGTTTGTAATGAAGCGAGCATCTATAAATTCTGAGCCCGTCGAGCAACTGATTTGACTTTGGAAGTGTTGGTCACAAAAGCGAGTTTCTTACTACTTAGGTGCTGGCATCATGGAGATTAGGTAGACAACCAACTGAAAGTGGATGATAATAACAAAACCTCCATATTTGGAATCCACCGAGTATAACATTTCAGTACCGTCTGTCATCCAGGTATCGCAGCCAGAACACGACCAACTACAAAGATCACGTTAGTAACGCAGATGAAAGACAAGATACACATAAACATAAGTGCTAGTAGTGTAAGTGATGATGTAACGGATGCTGTACGAGAAAAAGCTCCTAAACGGTAAACAATATAGAGCGTCACATGAATGATACGTTGAAAGTGTAACGTTTCAGGTAGATAGAAATTGACAACACGTAGTTTTGAAATGGTCGCGTCGGGCTGTCTAGACTGTAAGTCCAATAGCGGTATTATGTAGAGAAAGAGTGACAAGAGATCGGACAGATTGAGACGGAACTTTTAGGAATAGAAGGAGTGAGTACAGTCAGAGAAATAGCTATTTAGCGTAGTAGAGACTAATAATGTGTGATATTCACAATCAGCGTATGACAACCGGTAGATGTTGCTTTTCTGAACTAATTGGCTGAGCCACGTTGTGTAATCCCGTCTGCTTGAAATTTGGCGAAAACGTCATTTTTAGCGGGTATATACAGAAAATACTTTGATATTCACAATTCAGTATACACACTGATGATGTTGCGATTCTACCTAATTTGTGATAAAACAGTTTGATCCCTTTGAAAGTTTGAGCAAAACAGTAAGAACACGGAAACGGGTAGATGCAAGCCTTTCGCATTTACTCATCAGTACCAAATTTACAATAACATGAAACGGTTTTTATATCGAACAGTTAGGGGTGGGTGGGATGCATAGTCGATTGATGGGTTAGGAAAGGTCACTAAGTCCAGGGCAGGGTCAAGCTCACGAACAATTGTTTCTGAACACACAGGGCCGGCTTCAGTCGATTGATTGCGACAGTCTCAGCAAATCACAGAAACCTTGGATTGGTATGACGTAATAAGATTCTGAATGCGCAGGTCGGGTCGATGACGTGACCAGTGGTCAAGTTGTGTCTTACGACTGTGGACACTGGTTACTTGCGTGGTTCAACGGCAATGCCGTTCTTGGGTAATGTTGGGTTCTGCGTCCATGTAGGCAAATGGTCCTTCACTCTGGAAATCGGGCACCTCTCGGTTCTGCCTATATGGCTTTCTTTGCAGTTACAAGTAAATTGGAGGATAAAGTGTGAGGTGGCACCCGCCTACTGATCCCCCCTGACTGAAGTGACAGTCGGCCTCTTAGTTTGATCTAGCACACACGGTTCGGCTGCGTTGTTTGTTCGTTAAGTCGAATTAATCAGATTTTATTTTGTCTGACTCATATCGTAGTCTCCCTTAGAATGCAATTTTATATAAACCTTTCCTTTCTTACAGTGACCACCTGTTCGGATGGCGGTTTCGGCCTACTGTGCCTTTCTATGAACCTTTTTGGATAACCATTCGATTGTAGTACAGTCGTGATCAACTCTAATTCCTCCGTAAGACTGTCTTGTGTACAAATTCGTCTTGCGCGTGTGAATAGTGTATTCACTAGTGCGCGCTTCTGATGGACCGGTGTGAAACTACTAAAGTTGAGGTATTGACCGGACCACGTGGATTTCCTATAAACACCTCTTTTGATAGAGCCATCTTCCCGGCGACTTATGAGTATGTCTAGAAACGGCAGACAATTATCAGTCTCAAATTCACGTTACCTTCAGATTGGGATGACAACTATTTAGGCGCTGCACTAAGTTATCTATTGCTTGTTTGGACCGACTGAATACTAGTGTATCATCAACATAGCGTTTGTAATATGACAGACTCGCTATGTCTGCGGCTAACTCTCGTTCAATCCTTAACATGAAAAAGTCAGCTAAGATAGGCCCTAATGGACTTCCCATGGCTACCCCATCTATTTGGCGGTAGCATCGATCAAGAAAACGGAAAGCTGATGTTTTCAGTGCATAACAATAAGGCTTCCCTCAGAATATCACTAGGCAGAGGCAAAGTAATGTGGCTCGTTTCAACGAGCTCACAAATATAATCAATTGTCTCACGTAATGGGACATTCGTGAACAGTGACTGAACGTCTATGGAACACATCAACTCATTAGCAAGATTGATGTTGTCCAAGTCACTGATCAATTCGAAAGAATCTTTAATAGAATATGCCTGAAACTTTTGTTTTAATGGAGTTAAGATGGTGACTAACCAGCGTGCCAGTTTATGTTAAAGGAGAACTTGTGATCGACACGATAGGCGTGAGAGGCATTCCAGGACTTGTGTGTTTTAGGGAGCGTAAAAGCTGAGGTGTCGACGACCCACACGGTTTAAGGGATTTGTACGTCACGTCATCGATCATGTGCAGTTGTAAGAGAAGTTGAAGATGCCGTCCTATGCGACCTTCTATTTCTGTGATATTGTCCACTGTGTCTATTTGTTGAAACTTTGTTCGGTCCTCTAATATTGACAGCATCTTCTGCACATACGCGTCTCTGTCTAGAATGACTGCACCGGAGCCCTTGTCTGGCTTAAGGATTACTACATTTTTTGACTTTAAGTTCTCTCAATGATTGTGGGTATTGCTTTTTGACAGCGCACCGGTCGTTGACCGGAGTCATGATAAACCCATTAGCTATATCAGTGAGTTTCGTTTTAAGCCAGCCTAGGTTGTCAGCAGTAGTTGGCTGAAGATCTGATAACTGATCAATTAGGTTTTCAAACTGGGCTTCAACATAAATGCAATTTGGTCTATGTGATGGTATTTTATAATTTAGACCCAAGGCCAAGGCTTCTACGTACAAATAATTCAACTGTACTGCAGAACAGTTCAATAAATATTTACTATGAGCAAGTAGAAGTGGTTCTTCCGCAGGCTTCTTACGTGACTTCTGCAAACGGTTGATGTAAGTCCTCTTCGTACGATCGACGATCGCCTTACAGAATTGTGTAAACACTATACGACCGCATAATGACAAGTTTCCCACGCCGGAAAGAAAGACATCAATGCTGTCTCGCAAATCCACCAGTCGCATTTGTGCAGTTTCGATATGTGCAGTCGCAATACGTCTGAGGTTGTTGTTCGTCACTTTCAGCTTATTTTTTCTCAACAGCCTCACGAATTGATAGGGATATCGACCATCACGTGTGCATTATGTGAGAAACGATATCTTGACAAGTTCACGAGCTATCTTGCATCTCAGGCTGGCCACATGGCGCAACAACTTGCAAGTTTCAACGGGAATTCTTCGCTTTAAAAATTTAAAACAGTTCGTTCCCTTCAGAAGTTTGAACAAAACCGTTAGAACACGAAAACTGGTAGATGCAAGCATTTCGTATTGACTCATCAGTACCAAATTTACAATAACATGAAACGGTTTTTATATCGAACAGTTAGGGTTGGCTGGGATGCATAGTTGATTAATGGGCGCCTGTGCCTGCAATCAGGGGAGATCAATCGGTGGGAGCCACCTCACACTTTATCCTCCAATTTACATGTAACTGCAAAGAAAGTTACATAGGCAGAACCGAGAGGTGTTTGATTTCCAGAGTGAAGGAACATTTGCCTAAATGGGTGCAGAACTCAGTATTACCGAAGAACGGCAATGTCGTTGAAACACGCAAGCAACCAGTGTCCGCAGTCGCAAGACACATCCTGACCACTGGTCACGTCATCGACCCGACCTGTGCATTCAGAATCTTATTACGTCATCCCAATCCAAGGTTTCTGTGATTTGCTGAGACTGTCGCAATCAATCGACTGAAGCCGGCCCTGTGTGTTCAGAAACAATTGTTCGTGAGCTTGACCCTGCCCTGGACTTAGTGACCTTTCCTAACCCATCAATCGACTATGCATCCCACCCATCCCTAACTGTTCGATATAAAAGACGGAAGCTCTGGCTCCTCATTCTCATCTCGGAGCCACGATTACGTTCGACCCTATGGAACCTCTTAATACATTTACGCGCGCAACAAGCATTTTTTCCGAATCAGCAGGCATGCTACCAAGTCTTTACTTCAATCACAGGTGGTGACTGAACCATTGATTCTTACCGTGACGTGCAACCGAGTGGCCGCGCCGTTCACACTGTAGGATTTTCCGCACAAATACATCGTACGATGGAAAGAAACAAACTACTATGTCCGACAACTAAACTTCCATAGTCAACTTGTAGAGCATCATAAAAATCTCGAAACTATACCGACGAGGGACCCAAGTATGCCATAGATCCACTTGTAGTGGTCGAGTATGAATTGACGAAATCGTAATAAAACGCCTCTGCTACTGACTAGGCTGTCGGAGCCAACGGACCGAACGGATGCAGTCCAACTGTTCCGGGGTCCGGGCAAGTTATGATAATTGGGGAACTGGACTTATAGAACTTGTTCACAGTCATTCTAGATGACCACCATATTATTCCTCACAACCAGTTGCCAAGAAGCAGGTTTTGTGGAGTCACCGCGCGCCGCTGTAGCACAATCAGAGCAGCAACGGTGTTCGTAATGAGAGGGGGGGACATTGAGTAACAGGTGCACGAATGGTCGTCAAACAACTGCGCAAACAGTGAAAACAACAGACCGGTGTGCACAAATTCTCTCCTGGTGTTCAGCGTCATTTCTACAGACTTGGGCATGTGAAAGATGATGCAAAAGTTTTGCCGCACAAAAGCGGAATATGGCTAGCCACTAAAAGTAAGAGAAACACTATTCACTCACCCACCAACCTGCCAGTGACCACTGACCTCTCTATGTATTGACGGAACCAGTCCAACAGTATTACACCCAATCAGTCCTCGCTGTCAAAAAGCGAACAGCAATGCAGATCGAAACTCACTGCGTTCATCCTCATGTACTACATCGACCCTGGAAACAGAGCTTACATAGAAAGCACCTCAAGCTAGCGGGGCAATGGGTGAATTGTGTTTTTAACCCCTGGATGGATAATGCAAATTAATAGCTTGACTAAAACGAAAAATAGGTGAATAGCAAAAATAATCAAAATTTTCAGCTGATCGCGACCAACGAAAATACTATTTCCACCTCTACAGTGCGTACTGTTCGCGCGGAACACGTTGTCTGATGAGAAAGCCAGGTTTCGAGGCCATTTGGTGTGTTTGATGCACGGAGTACATGTTCGACGCGCCGTCGGAACAGCCAAATGCACAAGGGTTGAAGTTGAATTGTATAGTAGAGCGTGCTGCTGTGTTGTTGGCGCCGTTTTAGTTTCCGTTTGTGTAAGTCGTGTGCATGGCTTACTGGGCCTTTGGCTCATGCTTGTTTGTGTTGTTTCCTTTTACAGGACGGTCATTGGAACTCCATCTTTGGAAGAACGCCGTCCCTCAGTGTCTCCACGTTGCACAACGTTCGTGCGTAAGTGTTATGGGCAGTGAGAATGAAAAACGGCCAGGCTGGATGTTGCACATGAACTGTCACGAGGTAGATTTCAGCTGATTCCGGACGACAAAACGGATATGGAGTACGGCTGTAAGTCATCGCTACCGCCGAAGACAACAACACGTAGTGTTTCAGTCAGGTCGTGGGTCCAAGGAAAGGATAGCGCAGTATTGACTACCCCATTGATCCAGTGAGACAAGCAAACCGAGTTAAGGGAGGATGATAGGGATAAAAGGACTAAAACGGTCTTGCCTACGACTGCATCCAACATAAAGGTGGCTTGTAATGGTAGAAACATGAAAACTGTTTATCACAATAGTGGAACTAAAAGAAACCTCATTCACGAGGAAGGTGAGCACGTGGCAAGAAGGGACAAAAAGCCAAAAGTAGACGGGAAGGCCACAAGGCTTTGATTAGCAAAATTAGACCGGAATAACCAGTAACTTGATAACAACTGAAACTAAACCCCAGATAAGGTGGTTGTCTCAGATAGTAAGCCGTTAAAATTCAGTCGAGCAATCTGCTACAGTCAGGTCGCAAATGTAATGTTCCAAGAGTCCCAGCTACAACCGTATTTTCCTGCTTCTTTGTTCTGTACGCGCGATTTTATGCTTCTGCCATTGGAGTCCTGATATGAACTCGCAGTCACTTTCTTCAGTCGTGCGGCTAAGTGCAGACAGTTCATGCTCTTTCTTTTCCCAACGGCTCGCCTACCGTTCTAATCTTCAAGGCCATTCTATCGGGACCTTTTTGAGTGTTGTTAAACGCGCACGAAGGTTCTATGCACTCTTCGCCACGTGTCATTTTGAGTGCCGCTGGGTGGGTTGAAACTCACCGCATGCTTCTAGCTGCTGTTCCTTTTGCCATATTTCATTCTCGAAGAGCCCGTCGTACATCACTAAATGTCGCTCAGGCGAACACTGCGAATAGCTGGAACGAGGTTGAATAATTTGAATATATACTCCGTCACCTACAGCGGGGCTGATATGCTCCCTGCAGCTGTCCCTGTGCATGGCCTCTGCTTTGCTATAGGGGCCTCAGGCATATCGTAGTCAAATGAAACAGCAGACAATTTCTCAACCGCGGACAATTTTATGCGATGATCAGGAAAAACCGTAGAATGAAATGGCATGGAAACAGCCAACCGAGGTGGAAAGAACGTAAACATTCGGGGCTGTTTTACATCATCATCAATTTGAGGCCCATGGGCATCCGCGGACAACTGCTGGATATATGAAACAGAACTACCCTCCGCTGGCAGAGGCATAAAATGAAACGCCAGCCATGCGGTTGTCCACGGAGACGCTTCAAGCGACTGGTAACCACGCGAAAGTATTAGTCTATCACGTGTGTCAACTTCAGTCCGCTCGGCTATTGTGAAGTGCGAACCAATAGGTTTCGGCAAATTGGCAGAAAAATGTGACCCCCAGGGAAAGGGATTTACCAAACGCTTTCAACCCGGGACGTATATTGATTCTTCGAGCAAAGCCTAGATGACTCGCAACACCCGTCGGTAGGCTGGATCCAGATTAACTGTGTTTGTAATGAAGCGAGCATCTATAAATTCTGAGCCCGTCGAGCAACTGATTTGACTTTGGAAGTGTTGGTCACAAAAGCGAGTTTCTTACTACTTAGGTGCTGGCATACATGGAGATTAGTACACAACTGAAAGGATGATAATAACAACAAACCTCCATATTACATCCACCGAGTATACATTTCAGTACCCATCCAGGTATCCACCCGAACACGACCAACTACAAAGATCACGTTAGGACGCAGATGAAAACAAGATACACATAAACAAAGGCCTAGTAGTGTAAAGTGAAGATGAACGAGCTGTACGAGAAAAAGCTCCTACAGGTAAACAATATAGAGCTCCAGAAATACGTGAAGGTAACGTTCAGTAGAAGAAATTGACGGACACGTAGTTTGAATGGTCGCGTCGGTGCTTGCAAGGAAGGCTAGTAATCACAATTTAGACGGTTATTATTGTAAGAGGAAAAAGAGTGAACAAGAGAATGTACAGAGACAGAGAATGTGGTCACCAACTTTCTATCGAATACAAGGCAGTAGTTGTACACTCAGGGCGAAAAGCTATTTTAGCGGTATATACAGAAAATACTTTGATATTCACAATTCAGTATACACACTGATGATGTTGCGATTCTACCTAATTTGTGATAAAACAGTTTGATCCCTTTGAGAAGTTTGAACAAAACCGTTAGAACACGAAAACTGGTAGATGCAAGCATTTCGTATTGACTCATCAGTACCAAATTTACAATAACATGAAACGGTTTTTTATATCGAACAGTTAGGGGTGGGTGGGATGCATAGTCGATTGATGGGTTAGGAAAGGTCACTAAGTCCAGGGCAGGGTCAAGCTCACGAACAATTGTTTCTGAACACACAGGGCCGGCTTCAGTCGATTGATTGCGACAGCCTCAGCAAACCGCAAGAATCTTGGATTGGGATGACGTAATAAGATTCTGAATGCACAGGTCGGGTCGATGACGTGACCAGTGGTCAGGATGTGTCTTGCGACTGCGGACACTGGTTGCTTGCGTGTTTCAACGACATTGCCGTTCTTCGGTAATACTGAGTTCTGCACCCATTTAGGCAAATGTTCCTTCACTCTGGAAATCAAACACCTCTCGGTTCTGCCTATGTAACTTTCTTTGCAGTTACATGTAAATTGGTAGATACAGTGTGAGGTGGCACCGACAGGCTGATCTCCCTTGATTGAAGGCACAGGCGCCCATCAATCAACTATGCATCCCACCCACCCTAACTGTTCGATATAAAAAACCGTTTCATGTTATTGTAAATTTGGTACTGATGAGTCAATACGAAATGCTTGCATCTACCAGTTTTCGTGTTCTAACGGTTTTGTTCAAACTTCTGAAGGGAACGAACTGTTTTAAATTTTTAAAGCGAAGAATTCCCGTTGAAACTTGCAAGTTGTTGCGCCATGTGGCCAGCCTGAGATGCAAGATAGCTCGTGAACTTGTCAAGATATCGTTTCTCACATAATACACGTGACGGTCGATACCCTATCAATTCGCGAGGTTGTTGAGGAAAAATAAGCTGAAAATGACGAACAATAACCTTAGATGTGATGCGACTGCACATATCGAAACTGCACAAATGCGACTGGTGGATTTGCGTCAAACACATGACGTTTTCTTTCCGGCGTGGGAAACTTGTCATTACGCAGTCGTTTAGTGCTTACACAATTCTGTAAGGCAATCGTCGATCACACGAAGAGAACTTCCATGAGCCGTTTGCATGAGTCACGTCAGAAGCCTGCGAAAGAACCACTTCTACTTGCTCATAGTAAATATGTATTGAACTGTTCTTCAGTACAGTTGAATTCTCTGCAATTAGAAGCCTTAGCTTTGGGTCTAGATTATAAAATACCATCATATAGGCCTAATCGTATTTATGTTGAAGCCCAGTTTGAAAACCTGAATTGACCAATTAACAGATCTTCAGCCACCTACTACTGACAACCTAGGCTGGCTTAAAGCGAAACTCACTTATATAGCTAATGGGTTTATCATG
>LOND01000452.1:87749-106157 GCA_014220965.1 Paragonimus kellicotti
CGATTGATACACGGGTTCGAGGCGGAGGCCGAAGGTTTACGAATCCAATGGGTTTTTCTCGCTTAGTGTCAAGCGAGCGTCCGTTGATCTGAAAGGCAATAATTTAAAACAAGGTGTAGCACCGCTCTTGAGAATTAGAGTAAATAACAAGAACAGAGTAAGATTACTTGTTTTATAGTTCTTGGTAAATATGAATCAAGCGAAACTTTAGAGCGATCTCTAGAAGCGCTGCTAACGACCTCAGAGGGAAAACTGTTTCAAAGGTTAATAACCCTGTAAGAAAAGAACTGCTGCCCAAGGAAGGTCCGAGGACGATGCTTGAGAAGCTTCTTGCTGTGTCCTCCTCGACCGTCATCATTCGTTAGGATAAGGAATTGTTCAGCTGGGACTTACTCCAGAGGAAAATCGTGTGCGAATTAAAACACCATCGAGTAATTGAAATTCAAGTGGATATAGGTAAAAAAATAATATTTCAAATGGCGACTCGTACGTGACATTTCTCGAGGCCCGTGACTAGTTTGGTAGCCGCGCGCTGGACACGCTCAACAGCCATTATGTCTTTCTTCAGGCCGGTATACACGACCTGATTAACATATTCGAGGAGCATGAAAATAAGCATATTTGTTATGCATGACCGGTTAGGAAGGAAGCCATGCTGGGTAAGAGAAAAAGATGGTTGGATAAGAAGTGGTTGAGGATGGCACGCTTTAATAAGCGCTCCATTATCTTGCATGGAATGCTAGTAAGGCTGATTGGCCGATAGCTAGTCGGAGAGTGCCGGTCTCCCGCTTTAAATATGGGCGTGACCGTCGCCTCTTTCCATGCGCTAGGGAGAATGCCAGTCTGAAGTGTCTGTCTAAACAGCTTATAAAGGGGTTCTGCCAGACTAGCAGCTGCTTCCTTGAGAATCCTGGGATGGATCTTGTCAGGACCCATTGCACTGTATGAATTAACCTTGAATAGAAGGTCTTCAACATCTAGCACAGAAAACTCAGCGGTAACCAGTGGTTGCCGGAAATTCTGCAGCGGTAGGACGGGTGCCAATCCGGTGGTGCGACGTTGTAGACTGTCGAGTAGTACTCCCTGAATAACTCGGCCACAACTAGTGGGTCAGATGAGGTTTCACCCGTCGAGCAGTCGCAAAAAAGAGCCGAGGGTTTATTCTTTCTTAGTCGTCGCATATGTTTGAATAAGAAGTTTTGTTCCCGCGAGCTCTGAGGAGGACCTTTTCTTGTACGAGTTTGGTGTGTTCACGGATTTCCCGCCTACACCTATTTCGAACAATGTGGAACGCACCTAGGTCCTCCGAGCTTCCCGTAAGCTTATGCTTCGCGTATAAATGGGAACGTTCATCGAGGAGACGACGTATTCTGCGCGGAAGAGGTGGCCGATAAGAGAAAGTGCACAGTCTACAGCACTTGTTCTAGTACAAAATGACATCACTTGTTTGAATTGATTCTACTTAGCAATACACTTTTGGTGCGCGCGTCTCGTCTCCTTGGTGCTCCTGTTCCGCGTAGATCGGGATTGCCTATAGTGAGCTATTCAGCGACTGCATTTCGAACTGACTATTCGAGTTTATACCTTGTATTGGCTTGTTCCCTACAGGCTCAATTCAGTTTTATTTCAAAATTTGAGATTCAAATCCAGAAATTGATGCGGCTGTACGCCTGTTGACATCCTGATACCTAGCCAGTGTGTTCCGGACGTTGACTAAACTGCGTGTTCCGTTGATGCGATGCATTCAATTAATGACCGAAGATTTGGGACCAAAATTATATAATTGACAAACCTTAATTGGCTTGAAGAGCTAAACTAAAATCATACCCAAGTTGGTACGGGGTAGGAAAGTGGTTGTTTCAACAAATATGTGGTTGTCTCTTCAATTCCTCTACGTTAATGGCCTCCACAAACATTTTGCAGACAATTCATTTCACGAGCCGACTACCGGTTTAATGGGCTCAATGGGTTGTAAACGGAAGTAGGAAGCCGGAGCTTTTGAGAATTCCGTATCTCGATGCGTAGAATCTCAAGGTCCTCAGCAATGGGCTGAAGTATGCGAAATAATGCAACGGATGTTGGTAAAGACGTGTCATTAAAATTGCTACAGAGGCTGCGGGAACAACATGAGCTGGCGGAGGATACCGAGCCTTGCAAGAGCACAGTGAGGGTATGCTATGCGTTCATTCTAGTCTGCTATGTTGGACCTCTAGTTTTAGGGGGTGGCCTTCAGTGTCATGCTATTTCCCTGTTGAGCATTGGCCGGCAAGGATGATCCGGGGACTTCATTATCAAAAAGGTTAATACCAAATCACCTCTAAGCCGACGATACTCTAAAGAGTACATGTTCAAAGATTTTAACCTTTCCTCATACGGTTTGGTATGTAAATGTGCAGTGAGTAAACACAGCCGTTTGCTTAATGGCTGTCCACCTAACACCTCTCCTTGAATTTATTGCTCGTAGGCTCACTGTCCAGAATTCACCTGTATGTGTGCAGCTTGTCTTCGGGAACGATCCGTCCATCTTCTGGGTGTGCAGATGCTTGGAGGATGTGCCTCCGGATTTGGAGCGGCAGCCGAAACGTCTTGAGGTAGCTCGAATGTATCCAGGAGAATATCCAATGGAATGACTTGGCTGGACGGGACGGTCACTTGGTTGAAAAGAAGGACGCAGCTGATTTGCATGGCGGACCCATATGGAAGATTGCACTTCCACGTCGTATGTGACTCGACCAGTCCGTCGTAGTATGCGGCCTGCGGTCCACTTCTCAACACCATCACGGTAGTCCTTCGCGGGTACGACTGACCGATGGAAAACGTACGGTTGGCCGCACCATGAGAGTAGCTGAACTGCTATTGCGTGCGTTCTTTTCGCACAAATGGTGGTCGTGAGGCTCGACATATAATGTCAACGGGCAGGCGGATTTTCAGGTACCTCAGTGCTTCCAACAGAGACTTGTTGCTTGGTGTTCTGGGTAGCGGGGTTTTCCTGTATGTCATCAGAAACGCCTCAATTGTCTCCGGCGTTGTTCCCATCCTCTTGAGTTTCAGGAGTGCTCGTTTAAACGTGTCAACAAAGCGTTCCACCTGGCCGTTTGACTGTGGGTGGTACGGCGGCGTTCGTATATGCTGGATTCCATTCTGTTGACAGAACTCTGCGATCTTGGCTGAAGTAAATGCACTGCCATTTCCCGAAGCTACGATTTGAGTACACCAAAACGACTGAACACCTTCCGGAGGTTGATAATGGTGGTTTGGGAACTGATATGGTTCAGTTGAATGACTTCCGGCCATTTGCTGTACGCATCAACCAGTATCGTGTAATGTTGCCGTCTATGGGTCCAGCGAAGTCAACATGTAGGCGAGACCAAGGGGTTATCGGCACAGGCCACGAAGAAGGATGTGCTTTTCCTGGAGCTTTAGCTGACGCTTGGCACTTTGAACACATACGAACAATCTGAACCAGGTCCTGATCCATTCTTGGCCAGTATACGTAACTGCGCGCCAAAGATTTCATACGGTTATTCCTGGGATGTCCAACGTGGAACTGCTTGAGTACCTGTTAGTTGCAGTTCAGAAGAAAATATCAAAACGTTCTGCGAACAGAATGCAGCCATCGACTTCGGAAAGCGTGGAGCGACGTTGGTAGAACGGTTGAAGCTGGAGGTCAGGACACGCCGGAGGCCAGCGTGTACGATGGAAGCGGATCATTCGTTGAAGTAGAGGATCGTTGGCCGTGGCATCGCGAACCATAGCTGACGTAACCGGAAGTGCGCGGATTGTGGAATCGAGCAGGCCGTTGACCTCTGGTTCGAGCGCGATTGTAGCAATAACTGTGTGCTGAGGTGGACTGCCCTGAGTCTGTCAATCTTGATAGGGCGTTTGTCTGACCAATGCTAGTTGTGGACTGATATTTGATGGAGATGTCGTAGCGTGATCGCCCAACGTTGCTAGCAGTTGAATGTATAGACTGGTATGCCTCTTTTTGAGCCAAAAACACCGAGAAGGGCTAATGATCCTTTGAAAGTGTGAATTACCACCCATAGAGCATCTTATGACGCTTTTTGATCGCAACCACGATCGCCAGTGCTTCCTTCCCGATCTGATCATAGGCGCGCTCAGAGGGGCTCAGGGTTCTGGCAATACGAGTAACTGTTTTTGTTATACCGTCCGGGAAAACGTGTGTAACGACTGCACTGATACCTTAGTCAGAAGCATCCAAAGGAGGGGTTGAAATATATCAAGAGCAAGTCACAGTTGAGCAGGGACTTGACCCCACCAGATGCGATTGTCATCGAAACCACCAATTCCACAGTCCGTTCCGTAAACTTCTGTCAGCTACATTGGTTGTTACTACCTCCATAGCGTTTGCATCCGGATCCGGTTATCCGACATAGCCCCTATGCTCCATTGTGTTGTAGGAAACAGGTCTTCAGCCCCCGATCAAACCATGGCGGACCTCAACAATGAGGCCGGGGTAAGCCGACTTGAGGCAGATGTCTCAGTCAGTATCTGCACATGCTCTCCTCGTCTACTTCATGAACTGTCAACCTCTGAATCATCTTCATTCATCTGGCCAACAGAGTTCATTTCCCTCGCATTTCAGTGAACGGTATTCGCCAGACGTTTCAATCCACTGTTAACCTTACGTTTCCAAATTCACGTTCCGTGAATAAAAGGATGTATCTAGTACCAACCCCTAATTCTAGGCCTCTGCCCAACAATAGCAATCTCTTACGTGACGCATCTTTTAATGCAAGGCTCAGCCAGAACCCCATTATTACCACCAGAGTTGCTTGCCCTACGCTCAACACCCCTTTTAATGCGAATAGCCCGTACACTATGAATGCTCACCTAGATGCAACCCGCGATCTCTTTGCTGACAACGCGCATGTGGGTATGACCAATTCATTTCAACCTTACCTTTTTTAGCGGGTCACATACCGTTCAAACCTCCCCTGCCCAGTCCACCTTCCCATAACTCCACTAACCCACCATGCCTTTGCTGACATTTTTCCAAAATTTTCTGTCATGGGCTCAAACGCTGGCCGCATTAAATCGGTCAATGATGAACTCATGATAACTGCCTCAAACCCACGGACGTTACTGGAGTCTACGACTCACAAGGACTTTTCTGTTTCAGACATTTGAAAAAAGTAAAAATAATGTCTAACAAGAAAAATATATTGTTTACTGCCTATGAATGCACGCTCACTAGTCAATAAGATGCATATTTTCAGACCTTTCATCTTCTTATATAATCCTCACATTATTCTAGTCACTGAAGCTTGGTGTACCCCTGAGACCTCAGATACACAACTACATGTTATAGGTTATCATATGTTCCGCAAAAATCGCGGTGATGGACGTGGCGGAGGATGCTTAATTTACCTAAGGGAGCAATATTCTGCAACCATACTTGATGAGCCGTGTCTTGATATGATTAACGACTCATTGTGGCTGTCAGTGTCAGCTGGATCCTGTGAGATACCTTAGGATGCGTCTACAGAACCACCTAACGCCACTCATGACGACATGACTAACCTTATTAATGGACTGAATTATGTATCGACTTTGCCTTCACAGTACAAAATAATTGGTGGAGATTTCAACATGCCAATATCTCTTGGACCTCTTTCACAGCCCCTGCAAATCAAGCAGAGTTTCTCGCATGTGTCCAAATAAACGGATGGCGCCAGCACGTTTTAACACCTACCAGACTAGACCACACTTTAGATCTCATTCTTACAACAGGCATCTCCTCTGCTACTGTGTCTGTCCTAGAACAGTTTCCAGGAAGTGATCACAATGTGGTCAATTTCATGTTTGACCTAAAAGCTGTGAAAATGTCGAAAATCATGTATTATCGCCAAATTAAATTCATCGACTGGAACATGTTCACCACTCTGTTGAGATCCTTGGAGTGGAACACATTCTTTCTGACCTCTGACCCTAGTGCTGCAACCAAAGTATTTAATGAAAACTTCAGGTTTTGCATGAACATCTTAGCCCCGGAAAGATCAAAACGCCGTAATGTGTGTGGTAAATGCAGGATTCTCACTCCAAAGGAGCAAGGTAAGCTCAAAAGTCTAAATCACGGCACCGAAAAACACGATTTCTCCCTTATTATGCAATGTATAAAATGTTCAACACGATAGAATATAGAACCAAAATGCTCCACCTAAATGAGGAAAAGCATGCGCTTAACGGCAAAAAGAAGAGCTCGGAGTTGATGCAGTTGTTGAGACGCGAGGAACTATGAAAGGGACACTATGGTATCAGTCGTTACAGTACCAAAAAACTATTGCAAATGATCCTGTTACAATCTGTGAGGTCTTCAATTCCTATTTTGCTGCTTCCTTCAACATTGAAGGAAATATATTGCCTCCACCTCTCCCTGTAAACACAAGTATGTTCCTGAAGCCATGTTCCTGTTGATGCAGTGAAAATACGCTCTCAGTTAGCCATTATCAAACCTTCTTATATTCCTGATCCTGATGGTATTCACCCTGTTGCTCTCAAACACGGAGGGGAAGACATTCCTCTACTTTTGCTTAATATTTATATACTTTCTTTAACATTAGGCTCCTTCCCTCATCAATGGAAAAATTCTATGAATTATGCTCATCTATGAAAAGTGGCCCGCAACAAGACGTCAACAATTATCGTCCTGATAACCATACTTAATTTTTCTTTTTTCAATGTTGGAAAGGATAATAAAATGTCGCATGGTTGAATTCTTATTATCACAAAACCTTATAAACCACTCCCAGCATGGGTTCCTCAGCAAACGTTCGTGCATGACGTGCCATGTTACAAAATCTGCTGATTCAGGGAATGCAATTATTATTATACTTTTGGATATGCAAAAGGCTTTTGATCGTGTGCCTCATAGGCGTCTTCTGATCAAAATGGCATCTTTGGTATACGTGATCCATTGCTTAGCTGGTTTGCTTCATACCTTGTAGACCGCACACAAACAGTGAAAATCGGAGATAACAGCTCAACACCCAGACCAGTCACTAGTGGAGTGATTCAAGGAAGCGTCCTGGGACCGTTACTCTTTCTTATGTGAAGTTATCAAACATGACAAACTATTCCTATTCGCTGATGACATCAAACTTGTCTACACTGTTCCTCCTGGCGATCTCACTTCTTGTTTAGGAAATATACGGAAGGACTTCATGTCATTAGAGTCTTGGTGTCAAACTTGGCTGATGAAATTTTCAGCCAATAAATCCACCATCGTTGCACATGGTTGTCATATACCAGAGGACTTTATAAAGCTGGATGTCATAGTATAACAATTGCCATCTCAGTGCGCAAACTGGGCACACGTTACTTGAACTCATTCAATTCACTTGAACACATATCTCTCCCAGCAGCTAAGATTAGACGAACGATTGGTTACATTAAGCACTCATTCTCCCTTCCTGCAGCTCGACTACACCTTTATAAACTGTGCGTACGACCCCAACTTGAGTACGCACGTTCATATGTATCCACCTGCGCGAAGCCAATAGGCTACCTCTGAAAAGTCTCCAACGTGCATTCACGAAAGGTTTACTGGGTTATCCGTCTTCTCTGAACTACAGAGAACGCTGCCAAACGCTTGCACTCGATCCACTTTGGCTACGGCGACTCAAGCTGAACCTTGCACTCATGTATAATCTAGTTTATGGCAATAATTCACTGTCAACTTCGCGATTCGCTTACAACATAGCTCAAAGTACAACCTCAGGAACAAAAATATACATTGACAGCTTTTAAATCCCGTAAAAAACTGTGTTCAAAGTTTTCCTTAGTGAAATTTTATACATTTGGAACAAACTCCCACATGCAATTAGAGCCAGTAAGAATATACATCAATTCAAACGAAGCTTAGAAACCTTCCTGACATTACCGAACGTCATGTCCATTTTCAAACTCTGCCTGCTGAAGACGATATTTTTGAAAACGGACCTAATAACATCTGGGGGCTCCATTTGTGCCTCGTGATGCTACGTCGCGTACCCTTCGTATTGATCACGTCTATCGGTTTTACCATTAGTTGAATATAGGTCTTGCACGTAGTTTAGTTTGGACCTTGCTGTTAAACCTGAATACATACCTGTGGTCAACAAATATGCGTGTCAATATACATATGTCGGTTTGTTATAACCCGACCTTCCTGGCGAGCTTTTACTTCATACTGAATGCTGGTCAGCTCTGTGTGGTTATTGATCACTACGCAAAAGCTGTGCGCGCTAGAACGGCTTGGAAAAGCGAAAATGATACTGAACCTGTTTTGTCTCGTACGATCCCATGAGTACCTCGCATCTCCATTCGTACATGTCATCATCCTAATAAACCACCTGGCAATCTTTCTGTGTTGTTAAACATCTTTTTCGATCTATATATCGGCCGTATAGAGCAACTCGACATCAAAATTCAACAGTCATCATATACTAGAAAAGGCTGCCATTCAATATTTTCCGCGTTCTTTGATAACAACTGTTTGCTAATGCTATATATTCTTTTAACTAACGAAGCTTTGCCAGAAAATCGACATATCGTGGTACACATGATCATTTTACATTCTCCCATTGATCACGTAATTCTGCGTTTCATTCTTGATTCCACAAATATATATAACGCGAGAGAACATTCCACAACGTCCGGACACTCAAAATCCCGTATTGGTTGGACGGTTCGGAGATTTGCAAAATTCCGTTGATTTCGGGCAACTAAGTCCTGGCCAGATTTCCGTCAACTTTTCCGCAAAAATCCGTGTTTTCTCGTTTTCCGTCCTCCCGAAGAGATTACTGCACATCTCTTCGAAGCCATTCATACGGAATAATGTCGAATTTCTTCGACTTTCCTTTTCTTCATCCTCAAATCGTAACATACAAGTGGGCAGTTTACATTCCGATTTTTCGCTACGCTTGTGGACCAACTTCAGACAACGTGGAGACACCGGGGGATAACGATCTTCCGGAATAACGGTTCGAACAGAAGTCCTGTAAAGGTAAGCAACATAAACAGGTACGAGCCAAAGGCCCAGTAAGCCATGCACACGACTTACACAAACGAAAACTAAAACGGTGCCGACAACACAGCAGCACGCTCTGTTACACAATTCAAATTCAACCCGTGCGCGCTTGCTGGTTTCGACCGCACGTTACACAACTCCCGTCTTTGTTGCGCACCGACCCCGGTTGCTCCAACCCCTCTGCAAGCTGGCTAGTACTCACGTTGCCAGAAGGCAGCGTGCTTTGTGGGTTCATCAACAAGTGACAGAATTATTAAATACTCCCTTTCATCCTCACACCTAATTTTACCTTTGGTACATTGTTTTTAATCCTGGCATCTCTTTTTCATAGCACTATTTTTGTCTTGACACCTCTCTTATCCTGATAGGGTGCGAAAGTGTTATATGTCCGGTAAGAAGTAAAACGAGAGTTTACCAGAACTCTTTTATCAAGAACGTTTGAATGCTTGTCGTGAACCGTCATTTTTCTTTACGTGGATGGAACAAATTTCTGACAGAACATTCTGTTTATTAGCTTGATACCTGGTGCGGAAACTGAAATCGCCGAAACCTGCGTCATGCAATCATATCTGTTTGTTTAGCTGTCCGTTAATTGAAAACAAACTAATATCTCATTTCCGTAATTCGGTATGGTTGCTGCTGTTGTGGTCGATTGCTTTTGGCAGTGTTCATACGCGGAGGCTAACCCATCTTTTTTATTTTTCATTTCATGTTATTCATTTATGTGTTGTTTTTTATTTTTAGGAAATGGATTATATTGCGACTTTCAAGGCGATGTTTGAGAACCGTGAATTTCGCACTTTCTCACAGTTCCAGGAGTGTCCTTCAGAGGTACATGGAGGAGTTCCCAATTTTGTCTGTTCCCTCTACTTCAGCCGTTGTCAGCACGCTCTACTGATTATAAAAACCAAGTCCCGCACACCCACCCATAATGGATGTCGACTTGAATGGTCCGCGGACAGCGTACACTCTTTGTCTCATAATTCAAGTCGAAGATAGGCCCGACATCAGTATGCTTTCGTGATTACCCGATGGCGACTTATCCTAGGCCTGAAATAGTAGAGGAAAGCGGTCAAATCTGCCTTGCAGTTTTCTGGCCGGTATCACATGTGATGAAAGACGTGATGAGGACTTTACCTGATACACGGCTTTAGTTATCCGGAAGGACACTTAAAGCGCGTGAAAACCAATGGCCACATTCTGTGCTGAAGAAAGACAGATGTAATATGTACCATTTTCAACAGAAATTCAAGTAGATACTTCACGTTGATAGCTCCACGTGTTCGTTCCCAGTGACTTCACTCGTACACCTGTGTTTCAGCATGAGGTACCGTTTGGCTTAACTCGTGAGGTAGGACGAATAGACGGAACATTCATAAGTGTTTAGGCATGCAGTCGGAACAGTCGTAAGTTTTGAAGCGGGATGTGCTCTTCAATGTCGGTGGTTCAGCCGGGCCACATCGTCCGCATTCCAGAGTACGTCATGATTTCGTGGAAAATCTGCAATAGTGGTAGCAACCGACGGATATGCTTGCCGAATTTGATTAAGAAAATACCAATGACTTGTCTCGTTTCTGCACATAACCCTAAGTTGCAGTATTTTTTACGACGTGTCTTACGTTTTCAGCTTTATATAAAACTCATCTCTGATCACCCAATGATGGTTCAATCGTCGTAAGTATAATAACGTTTACCTGCCTAGTTACATTCAAATTTCAATAAAAGCATGGTTACACGATTTCGACATCGATTTTCATTATATTCCACCAATACTTCTTTGAAATAACGTAGAAAACAATTTTTTGTTATTTTTCCATTAATTTCTGTGCAATTGAATGACTCCACATTCCTTGCTGACGCCTTTGAAAGATTAGAACAGAAAGACTTTCCATCAACAGAATTCTACGACGTCAGGAACTGAAACACGATAATAAATTACAACTTCATTAAACTAAAAAAAATCACCTTGAAGATTGCAGAAATACTTACGGTCTACTGGTTATACGCAGCTTAAGAACGCGTGACACCACCACAAAAATAAGGAAGGGTAAGAAACTGCAATTATCCGTTTCGAGGGATTGGCTTGAAGGTCGTTCAAAAGGGAAAACGGTCATTTTGACGCGAATCCTCGTTTTTTAAATATTTTTGGAAATTTTAAAATCGGAATTTCAGGCAAAGTACCTACAGTACATCAATTATAAATATGCAGCGTTAATGGAAAAATTGAAATACATCGAATAAGTGCCAAAAGTACTGGTTTGGTGATGAAAACTTTCCACCATTTTCGCGAAAATAACCCGTTATTGGCGTTAGCTCACTTTTTCAAGTCTTATAAATGCGCTCATTGCAATTTTCGAGATGAAATACGTCATTCTGTAGCCTGAGAATACTTCATTTTGCGGCGTTTTGAAGATATGGTCGAAATGGAAATATACGACCATACAATGTTGGCATTGCATTTCAACAAGAACACTAACACATTTGATGATGAAACATGTATGACAACGTTTCCAGCTTCCTTGTCTATACGACTTGTCTACTGTCTCTTCGCTTGAAAGGTGTTAGGTAGATTCTCCTCATCGAGATGTTGCTCTTAGAAATGGTTGGAAATGACGCTATCATATGGCTGTTTTCATCTTCGGTGTATATGGAGCGGCGTAAGAAAAGGGTATCATGTCCCACTCTATCACTGGGAATCTTCAGAAGTAAATTCTATTCACTCTACTGCATTGTTTCCAACTAGATTGAGGTCGCGTGTCGTTCATACGAAACAGTATACGGAAACAGATGAACTCAAGCTGCCTGCCGATCATTGAGAGGTATACCTCTCAGCCAGTCACAACTTGATGGTTAGAACGCCAAGTATCTATCGCGGTGCAGAAAAATATCCAATCAATATGACAATCAACGGACTCGAAAATGATGATTACCATGTACCACAGACGCTTCGAATACAAGTTTCTCATCACTTCCCGCATGTGTTCGTTCTCCATGTTGTTCATGGCAAACGTCATTCGGAAGGAGCAGCTACTAGTGTGAATGCATACTGCATTCTCAGACGTTGTTCATAGCTGTAGTTAGTCAGGTTGAAGCAGCCAATATTGTGAACGCACACTGCAAACTCAGACGTTCTTCATGGGTCATGTCAGCAAAACTGTGCCAGCAGTTTCACTCCCTGAATAGATCAGAATCAGCAATGTTTGATAATGAATCCAAGTATATTTTACTATATACAGCTCTTCTGTTTGATATATGGTGGGGAACAGTTTGACGATTAGGTTCGCGGGATTTCTTTTTCTGGGTATGACTTTGAAGTGGTACTTGGCGAACAGCCAGGTTCTTATATTGGAGATAGGCCGAAACTGTAATAAATACATATAGTACCACTTCAGTTATACCCAGAAAAAGAAATCCCATGAACCTGATCGTCAAACTGTTCCCCACCATATATCAAACAGTAGAGTTGTATATAGTAAAATATACTTCGATTCATTATCAGACATTGTTAAGTGTTTAGAAGCAAGACGGAACTGTACGTCACGGTTCGTTCGAGTGGTTTGTCCTAAATTGCGGCCTCGTCATCGGAGACTGAACAAACCGCCGACTATGCAACACAAGTGCGAAGGGCAATGAGTGGTCGTGATTCAAAACTTACGACGCGCGTTTTCTCAGTTACAGTTTCACTTTAAACAGATAATAACTTTCCGGCATATGATCTTGATTTTTTGGTCAGGGATTATCTCGCAAAGTGTAAATTGATGTGATCATTCAGCTCCTCACCAAATCTTGGAGATTATAAGAACTGTCTCTCAGAATCCTGAGACTGAATTGCTTTCTCATAAACGGGAATTTTTCATCAGTAATCTTGACTCTTTTGTTACTTTACTCACACTATTGATGTGTTTTACCATTATAACTTATGCCAGTGGTGTGTATTTATGTGCATCGCCTTACAGTGTGTACATGGAGCCCGTTCACCTGAGCATGTTTCTCACAAACGCCTTGCATAATATACCATTATTATAATTATCATTATAATTATAATATAATAATAATATTATTATTATTATTAATTCGACGGAACAGACCGACCCCAAACCCACAACCCTCCTCAATCCTAGGTCTTATTTCCAAAGCTTTTTTCCGCATTCCCCTTTTCTTTTTTCGCGATACCAAATGAGGAAGTATCTTTTAAGTGAATGTATACGGGCTGTTTGAGTCTGCTCAATAAATTACGGAAAATCAGACAGTTATTTCATGGCACTTAACCTCATATATTTGCTTTCGCGGAGATCTGGCTCACAGCTGATATCTGTGACTGCGAAGCGAGTGTTCCATGACAGTCAGTTCACCACTCGGGCTCCGCATGCGGGAGAATGGGGGCTCGGCGATTTTTCTGCAGTGGTATCTCCCGAAGCCAATAGCTATCGGTGGATTTGAGTCCTGTAATGAATGTGACGCCCCGTAGCTTCGACTAGCATCGCGTAGCCAAGACTCACTCCTAGTGGGGGTTGTTTATCGTCTGCATTACCTAAAACTTCCGTTGACGATACTTCTCTCGTAAACCTAGAAAACTTTCTAGGACTACAACGTTTTAACCATCTGCGTATTATTGGTGAATTTAACGTACCCAAGACAAAGTGGGCATCGGTGTTTTCCCAGGACTGTGGAGGCAATTTCTCCCCTTCCTTATAAACGCTGATACGACCAAGAGCGTGTATACAGCATGTCAATGCCCCGGTGCGGCATCGTTCTTGTCACATTCCTTCTTTGCTCCATCTAGTCATCGCCAATGAGATCCACCTGGTAGATAGAATGATCATCAAGCCGCCATTTGGACACAGCGACCACACTGTCCTCAACGTTGCTGTCATCTGCCACTGGTCAAAACCAACCACAGTAAAAACGTTTACCGTTCGGTATTAAGTCAGGCCGATGTTAACGGCCTGAGAAGCTGCCTAGGTTCACTTCTTCTTGATTATGACTTGGTGGACCAGAATTACCGCGCGGTTGAAAGGAAGGTTCAGATATTAGACGACTTATTGGTGCCGATCAACCAGTGCAATTCATCTTATCGGCCACCTTTTCGGTGCAGATTAGGTCGTCTCCTCGACGGTCGTTCCTGTGAATTCGCAGAGCATAAGCTTATGAGCAACTCGGCGGACATGAGCGCGTTCCACACTGTTCGGACTAAGTACAGGCAGGAAATCCGTGAACATACCAAACTTATACGAGAATAGGTCTTCCTCAGAGCCCGCGAAACCAAAACGTATTTATGCATATGCATCGTCTGAGAAGGTACAAGTCGTCAGCTGTTTCTTTGCAACTACCCACTCCCTGGTTATGGGGAGGTTATTCAGGGTTTATTACTTGGCAATGCACCACGTCGCACCGTCGAACGGGAAATTTATCCTACGCTGGAGAACCCCCAGAAACCAGGCCTTAATACTAGGATTTCTGTGCTAGTTGTTGAAGACTATTCAAGATAAATCCATAGAATGCAATGGATTGTGACAAGGTCTATCCCAGAATTTCCGGAGAAGCAGCCACTAGTCAGACAAAACCTCTTTATAGGGTGCATAAACAGACACCCTAGACTGACACTCTTTAGTACATGAGAAGAACCAACCTTCTTTAAAAGGGTCTATCGGCAACTTGCCGCTAGCTATCTGCCAATCAGCCTTACTAGCATTTCATGTGAGATGACAAAGAACTTGTTGAAGACGGCCTCCCTTAACTACTTCCCATCAACCATCTTTTTTCTACCTATCATGGCGTCATTCCTAACCGGTCATGCACAACCAATATGCTCATTTTCATTGATAGTCTGACGGAGGCCAAAGACAATTGCCCTCATTTCAGATGCTATCTTTCATCGACTTTGCTCAAGCCTCTGGCTGTTTCTCGAAGGGTTTTCTTGCACATCAACTTGGATCTTATGGCGTCCAAGGAAGGGTTTTCTGCTGGACCACATCCCTCTTTGTTTGCAGCACTTTCGCAGTTAATGCTGAGTCGATCATCCTTCTTCCTCCGAGTTCTCCGCCAAATGTTCTCAGGTATCCGTACTTGGTAAGCCGTTATTACTGATACGCTTCAATGACCTTCTTGATCATATTTCTAACAAGACTCTTCCTTATGCTGACGACTTAAATGAAAGTCGATTGAGAAAAGATGTGGCATCTGACTGTCATCCAACTCATCCCTCGCATAAAAACACGAGATGGCGACAAAAAGGGGATTTGTCGCTCTTAGGTATATTCGAGCGCACCGTCCACTGCATAAATAAAGAAGCGTTCCGGAAGTTTTGTATGGTTTGTATAAGACCGCTCCTCGAGTATGCTAATCAGGTCGTGTATACCGGCCTGAATGAAAGACATTAGCTGTGGAGCGTGTCCAGCGCGCGGCTACCAAACTAGTCACGGGCTTAAGAAATGTCGTGTACAAGTCTCGACTGGAAATTCTTGGGGCATGCTCACGTGAATTTGGGCGACCGCGCGATGATACTGTTTTCACACACTTCCTTTTTTAGAGTAAGATACGTCGAACTATACTTTATCGCAGCGAACGATAACGGTCGGCGAGAACAAAACAAGAAGCTTCTGGAGCCCCATTCTCTGGATGTTTTATGGGGCAATCAATCATTGTATAAGTCTTTTTCTGGAGCCGTTGGTAACTCTTCTCGAAATCACTTGAAACCGGTGATTGTATTTCAATTTTAATTGGTCAAGGATTGTTCAGTTCTGATTGGCTCGTACGGCGCGGGTAACTCAAATTCTGGGTAAAGTTTTTATGTTGTCGCTGTGTGGAGTCGCTTTTCTTTCATACCTGGGAAAGAATAATTTGAACAGCCTGGTCTTTTGATCGGTTGCTGGATAAATGTGTTCCTAGATATATATATATATATAAATATATGTATATAGAGCGACTGAGAATATAGGTATAACTGTACCAGTTAATACTACGATAGTTACATAAATATTTACGTATTAGTAAGCACTTCAAAGTTTGCACCTATGGATGTATGTTTTCCTCATCTGACAATATATTATTAAACATTCACAAGTGTATATATACCGAAGGATATATTTACAATATATATATATATATATATATATATATATATATATATATATATTCATGATATATTTTCAATATATATTTATAAACGTTTTTCTCTATTTTAATGCGTATCTATGATGTTGGCTATAGTTACATGGTTGGGGCATATGGGCGTAGTAAAATATATAAGGCACATGAGGCCAGATACATTGTAACAGGTACTAACTGAGTGTGTGTTACCTACATTAATCTGATGTTTCCTTTATATTTTCAAACTGGTCTGTACCCTGATACACTCAAATAGGATTCATTCTTGTGAGTTTGTGTTTTTAAGAAACTGCGAAGTGCTTTCTTACTGATCCTGCCTACATATGGTGTTCCCAAAGAGAAACCCTGAGAGAGAAGCGCTTGAATCGACAGTTATCTAGAGGTGAGCTCAAATGGATAACGGTGCTAGAATCGTAGACTCGCGTCTCCGACACGCAGCACACATCAAGCTCCAGACTTGAGAGAGTACTAGCCAGAGCAGCTGACCGACTTGTCGGAGAGTGCGGACATTGAAGGCGCCAATGTTTACCGGTTGTCTTGGCCTTAGAAAACAACTATCGCCCGAAGGCACATGGAAGGCGGAAGAAATGGGGGTAAAACAGTAGGAGAAAGTCGTATTGGGTTAAAGTCCTGTCGGAGACGATAATTCTGATACTGTCGGTCGCTTATGCCGCGAAGAGGTGTTGATGGGACCCCCCGAGTCTGGACTCAAAAGTTGACCTAGGAGACACAGATACAGGTTTTCTTGGGGATCCACCCGGAGCCAATGACTCAAAAGTCTGACTCACTTGGCAGTGAGGGGCTTGCCTAGCCCGAGGGCGCAGTGAATAAGACATTGACGTCTGATTCTCAGCACTGCTGCGCGCAGTGGATGTACTCAAAGCTACATCGGGCTTGTCAGTGATAGATGTTTTTCGACCGTATTGGATAATACGCCGGCGGTCCGGTCAACCGTTGGGCGATCGGAGTGCTCTTGTTTGAGGGTACCTTTTCTAACCCCCTTCTTCCTGATACGGAAGACAGCAGTGCCGCAACTATAAAAATAGTTCTGCTGTATGCCCATAGGATCGTGCCTCACTACCTAAGCACTCCTACGCGGTCAGTAGTGCGACATACAATCCTATGAGTGTAACTGCTTTTCGTCTGGCTGCTCCCCTTTGGCCTGTCTGACAGGGTTGAACCTGGAAGGACCGGAGTCCTAGTCAGCATAGCCCGCCGGATCGAAACAGCACACAAGCCCGACCATCTCGTCAAGGTAGCAGCATAGGTCGGGTCGGGGTCACATGTCCAGTAACCCCAGATATTCCAACTGCCACATAAACTGGCAACATGCACATGGAGCCCCTCAGAAATAGCTGAAAGTCAACCGTGGCGGTTTAAATTGTCTATTATAAAGATATGAAAAATAACCCAAGGTGGAGATACAGTTCAGCCCGAACAAGATTGCCTTTATGTTCAGATCAAGAATGAAGAGGGTGACAAATTACGCTAAACAACTAACTGTCGGAGTCGGACAGTACGATGGCGCACCCGATTGATTCCCGAATTGCAGTGAGAAGTGGGTGAGACAATTAATTAGCTCGCATGGAGTAGCGAACAGAAGTGCAACACATCCCAAGGAGGCATCTGTCCACACACGTCAAATCAAGATGATTCGACGAGACCCATGATTCAGTAATCCTATTGATAAGTGAGTCGTCAGAGAAGAGAAGGGCATGGACTTTCATTAGTTCAGTGGTCAAGATGCGTAAGTCAATTGGCAACACTACCACCTGCACAGTAAACGTCGTCCAATCGACGATCGCAGCAGTCGGTATCCGATGCACTCTTCCATCAGCACCGTGCGTGTTACCGTGTTATAATGTGTGGACAGAAACGGTAAGTGTTGAAGTTACAAAGCGATAACAATGGGAGCAATACGTGAGGCGAGGAAATAGTGAAAACGAACAAACGTCTAATCGCATAATAATCACCAAGACGGATGCGTCCAACTTTGACGAAAACCGTATGAAATTAGATACCCAGGGCACCAGAAACCGACGATAACATAAACAAAACGAAGAGTCGGTTTCCTCAGGCACAGGCCTTTCGAGAATTCAGTGAAATAAAAGCTACATAAAGTCTGGGCCGAATGCCACAGAATAGTTTTGTTTAAAATGTGTAGAACACGACAAATTTTACTTTGTCTTGCAAAATAGTGTTTGTACTTATTTCAATGATCTGTGTCCTGAAAGAACATTCGGGGATGCAGACTTTTGCGCGCTTAGCAG
>LOND01000452.1:107702-127464 GCA_014220965.1 Paragonimus kellicotti
TATATATATATATATATATATATATATATATATATATAACCTCGAACATGTGCGAATGTACAGCGACGAAGAGAAGGATGTCAACAAACAACAACAGTTCAGTTTCATAAAACAGAAGATTCAACAAGTTTGCAAAAATATGATCGCCACTGACTGCAACAATTACGAGAGATGAAGGCTTCACTGTCACACCAAATAATATGATGATATATTGTCATTTGGTCGCGTATAAAGCGTTGAGACACTCAAAATGTGAACAGATCATTGGTAAAGTGGAGATACGGCAGTACACGTGAGTGTTGCGTGAAAATGGGTTCCATGGGTTACGATGTATTGCTAGAAGAAAAGGTTACGTTGTAATGCTTTTGAGTATCGTTTATCTCTAGAGAGAGACTCACAGCGCAAGATGGATAGCTACACCTAGCAACTTTCCTGGATTTTAGCAGAGAGCCGAAATAGGGCACAAAGGTTGCATGCCTACCTTCAGCTCTTAACGTAACCCAGCACGCTAGATGAATACACGTGATGTGCACATCATCATCATCATCATCATATCAGCCATGAGCCTGACCAAAGGTACTGTGGCTCGGGCTGCCGCTCACCTCAACAGTGACGTGGAATATCCTAGAAGAAAACGTTACTAAGAAGGTTGAAAATTAATAGAAGTCTAAGCAAAAAACTAGAAATGGTATGAATGCAGGTACGCCATTGACTGCGACACGCCGCCATCTCGGATAGCGTCTCCAACCAGCGGTTTGAGTGATCACGAGGACCCCATCCAGACAGGCGACACCTACCCACTTTACTCAGTGGAGCAGTCAGGTCTTCATATTTCGTGACCACGTTGTCGCTTGACTACCATGTGGTTCCCACCCAACTGTTTGGTGGCCTCAGTATATAATGCCCGGTACGGTAAACGATCAGCTGGCATACGGAGTACGTGACCTAACCATCGCAGGCTGTGCAACGTGAGTAGTTGACCGATCGATCGCGCATCCCGAGCGTTCCGGAATACGCGCCGGCGAACTGCCGCATTGCTCACGCGATCAGTCCACTTAATGTGGGCTAACTGGCGGAGACAACGATGGTCAAATACAGCAAGCTTGTTGATATCTTCCTTGCGAACAGGCCACGTCTCCGAACCATAGAGCAAAACAGAACGTACACAAGCATTATATACTCTTCCTTTCAGCGACAATCGAACGTCTTTTCGACGCCACAGATGACGCAGGTTGGCAAAGGCAACTCGTGCCTTTGCTATCCTCGTTGATATCTCATCAGCAATATTACAAGCTGACGAGATAATGCTACCCAAGTAGGTGAAACTGTCCACAGTCTCAAGCGGATTACCTGCAATAAAGAAAGTAGGAGTGGAAATGCCCCAGTCTTGAAGTAACACTTTGCACTTTGAAGGTGCGAAGCGCATTCCATACAAACCAGCCCGGTCACTCACCTTGTTCAGCATGATCTATATGTCATCAACAGAAAGGATAAGTAAGTCAACGTCGTCGTATACTCGAGGTTATATATATATATATATATATATATATATATATATATATATAACACGTAGAAAACCACGCGTGTCAAACGTGTCACAGTTCTCCAGTGGATCTAAGCTTTTTCATTCCTTGGTTTGCACGTGTGCTCCTAAAGGGTCTACGCTCAGTCCCATGTACTTATATGAACCAGTGACGTTTGGGAACTGATGTTGCATTTTTTTTGACGCAAGTAATCTAATTTTCCATCTTTATTTGCCTGACCGTTTGTTTGTACCGTCTGGTATTTCTTTCTTTATAGGATTGTGTTTGAAGTCGCTGTCCTCCGAGACGCTGTCCACTGCGTACCCGGTGTGTTCTGTTACACCTGGTCATCATGATTCCGAATTCTCCTTGTCTGTGCCAGATTTGTGGGAATGAATTCCCTCTTGAAAGTCATTCTAGTTTTTACGAGAAACTCACAGAGTGGCTGGATAGCCATCCAACATTCACGTGGAGTTACTTCAACCAGAAGGCAACTGCTCCCACTTTGGATCCGTGGACTGAAGTAGAAGCTGCTCATGCGAATTTCCGTGAACCTTTCACTTCATCAGATAAAATTTCAGACCAAAACCCTTCTCCTTCGCCGTGTGCAAGTCTTCCTGTATCTATGCGGAAAATCAGCAGCCATGATTTTGATTTTCCCGAGCAGTTGCCCATCCTATCAGCCAGTGCAGATGGAAAGCCAACGTTTATGCCTGCTGACTTCAGACGAGAAACTCTGATTTCTCTGGATAGCATTTTGCCCCCGCGTTCTTCAGTGAGTCATGATTGTGCTGCATTACCTAACGAACGCGAGCTCATAAACGAACTAGTCATAGATGTTTGTCGGGAATTAGATATCACTGCGTTGTGTTTCAAGATCTTGCAAAATGTATGTACTCTTGTGGAGGCTGATCGAGGCTCCTTGTTTTTGGTCGATCGGAATCGTTCTACAGGCAAAGTTGTGCTCGTGAGTAAACTTTTCGATGTCACTCCTGAGTGTTCGTTGACGGAGAGTCTCAGTCGTTCAGAGCAACGTCGGGTAACCATCCCTCTTGGTGTGGGAGTTTCTGGTCACGTGGCTCAAACGGGTGAATATGCTAACATACCGGACGCATATGCAGTAAGTCTGTACATGTTTCCCATTTTGTTCCACGCAATGAAAAATAACTACGAAGAAAGTTGATTAGCAGCTTTTTAATTTCCATTCGCCGATTATCGTACCCGTTGCAGTGTCGTACTAATATGACAAAAAATAATCCCTTGATCTTCACTAATCATGACGAAAGTAATGTGACTGGATGCGTAAAACCCTTGTGTAAACTCAAATACACAACATCCTGGAATCTACAAATTGGATACATGCATCTGGATTACAAGTGATCCCAAGCTACGTTTGTATGGTAACTTCCTTGTGGCTTTCGCTGTTCGGCTTCGTTAATTTTCTTCACCTCATGGAGTCAGTCAAACAGCGGTCACGTTCATACTCCTGGACCCGGTTAGTCTGCTGCCATACATGAGGTACTTATCGACAGTAATTCCCGTCTTCAGAAGGAAGGCCCAAACTCTATGTGACAATCTCGGAAGTATCAGTCTAATGTCTATCCCTTCCAGGTTACTTACTGGTCCTGTATTATATCAGCTCTCTAAATTCAGGGCAAATCGAATGCATGAAAAACAGAGGAATTCGATCTGTTCGACGTTACACTGTTTACACTTTAGGGTATTGGATCGTCGCCATTCTTACGACGTGTTAACGGTCGTGGTCTTTTTAGGCCTGTACTCCGCCTTTCCATTCAGCTGCTCTCAACGTTTTCTGGAACCGTCTTTTCGCAAGGAGGTTACAGGGATACACGAATTTGTTGTAAGCCCACTCTGCAAACAGGGTCATCATCATTGTCATTTTCAGTTTCGAGCCGTACGCGTGGGTTATGTGGCTCGGGCTGCCACTGGTTTTGACAATGGTCCTCTAGGTGGCGGAACGATAAATTGGCATTAACATAAGGGAAGGAGAAACTAAAGGAAGGAGATAAACGAAAGATTAGTGGAGCTTCTAGAAAGCTAACTAAATGACCGACAGCTGTGCTTGTACAAACATAGGATTGCTTGTAACACAATGCCTTGTTTGAAAGTGTTTCCGACTACCCGTGTGGATAGTCGCGAACTTCCTGACCGAAGAGAAATTACCTGCCAACGTTGCTCAAGTAGGCGATCGAGGTCATCATGGTCAATGACCACCTCATTGTCTGACCACCTTATGGTTTCTTCCAACGATCAGTAGCTTCACAGAACAATGCGAAGTGCCGAAGACGCTTTGTCGGCACACGGAGTACATGACCCAGCCGGCGACGATTGTGTATTTTCACTATGGGATTAGCCGTTGTAGTTCAAGCTCGTCTGCTGGACTGAAGCCATCGCAGCTTACAAAGTCAGTGACAGGAAGCCTTAAGTGAGATATCGGCTAGTAGATCTGTGACATGTATATTGCTGTTGTGAAGTGAGTACAATTAATGAAGCCTGGCAGCAAGCGCTGTAGGGTAGTTGTCTTGCCCTTGACACCATATTTTCGTCTGTAGTTCGTTTGTTTGCGTGCAAGTTGTGGACACCTTGGCTTTGAATTGGTTGTTGCGCATCCTCAGCCAGTTGACTGAAGTCGACCAGTCGTTTTGTGGTTGGCGAACGGGCAAGCTTCCACCACAGCCCAGAAAGGGGTTGAAAGAAGCTTTTATAGAGTTGGTCCCAGTGACCACCAGAGAAGCGATAGACAGCTGTTTTGACTTTGTTGATTCTCAAGCATCATGCACGTCCTGATAATCAAACAGTCGATCTGTACATAGGCGTCATATTGTTGTTCAGACTGCAGTCACAGTCACCGGGATTGCGGAAGGGTGTATGAATTATTTTCCCTCGCCGTTACACTTCTCTGGTCAATCACAAAACGGCTGGTCGATTCAAGACAATGGGCCAAGGAAACGCAGCAGCCAGTGAAGGCTGTCACATACATTCCTACATTCTCTATGACCGGTGGTGGTTGTAATCCAGTTAGGCTTCAGCGTTACCATCTCTGATGACGATACTAATAACTGATTCATGGCGTTGGAAGTCTTGAAAAGACTTTCTTGCAGATGCCGTCTCATTCGATTGTTTGTGTTTTGTGTAGACACCTAAGTGTTTGAGTTCAAGCCGTTTCATTTCCTTTTCCTCCCCCTTATTCTTTAATTTACTTCTATTTTTTATGTTTATACGCCATTAACTTAATGATGACGAGGGTGATAACCCTTGCTTGTTATCGTTCATTTCCCCACTTTCACTGGTCATGTTCTATCTGTCTGGTAGTATGCAGACCGCACTGTAGTAGCATAGTATGTATTTTTGATAGGCAGCTGGTCACTTCATCGTCGTCATATGTTGCGGGCTTGTTAGGTTCGACCTTGTGTAATTGGTTCTGGCTTATAGTGTGCAATTGAATGCATTTTGCATCTAAAGCCCGATTGATCTCTCTGAAGTTGTTGGGTCATACAACCAATCCGTCTAGTCCCGTACTTCATTGAAACGGTGCATTCTTCCTGAGTAAATGTTTCCTAGCCTTGTCAGAAGTGCTCAGTGAGATCGACGATGTGTTTTTTCTGGCGTGGATGTCAATTCAAGGGAAGTCACAGACTCGGGCAGTTTGGTCGCTAGTCCCTTTTTGTACGGGCGTTAAAGAATGCGTGATTAGTGAGTGGTTGCGATACGCTTTTCACTATCTATTGTTCAGTCGATGGCGTTGGAGGTTTTCGACGTTATCAACAAGAATCAATGTTACTTCTACCCGTTTTGAGTTTTGAAGCATTTGAGCCCGTACTTCGGTGAGAATGTTAGACGTTTCTTGTTTTTTTTTATACTAATACAGTCATTCATCTTTCAGAGCGCTGGAACTTCTCCTTACCGTTCACAATCAGTGCATAATTGCCTATATCCTGTTGCTTTGCAGATATAAATTTTAATTCAGGCCGCATGTGGAGTCTTCAGGAAGACCCTATTTCGTATTAATTCGCCAGTCCGGCTTTTGAGTCAGTCTCCGTATAAAGTCCCTCAGGGTAACTCCCTTCAGTGGTATGGACAATTGACAAATATTATTTCTACAGAACAGTCTACTCAGTGTCACTCTCTTACTGTTTCGAACTTCATTTTCCCGAAGCCAAGACAACTGGTGGACGTTGGTGCTTTTGCGGTTCGCACGAATTGACCGTTGGGTTAACGAGCTGCCCTCTCGGACACCTTAAGCTGGGAACTAGGCGTGCCCTTCATTTGTGAAATGTGGGTTTACGTTTCTAGCTTTATTTATTTACATTCGTACTTGAACGGTGCTGTAGGTAATCTTTTTTATTGGGGTCTCCGGTGATACCGGAATCCAATTCTGCTGGTACAAGGGTGGCACTAGGCTCTAGGATAGAAGGATTTTACTCAGTTGGATTTCAGTCCTTCGACCGGAGTCTTTCGTCACAGATTAGGAAGATGTTCATTTTCTTCTCATCCGCATATACTACTGCAAACCATGGTTAAGTTTTGCTGAGAAGATTTTCTACGGCGACTTATTTGATATATTCGGACAGACTAAACACCCGCACATCATTTTTCCGCCCAGTGATGTGAACGCACAACTCGATCGTTTTATTCCTAACGTGTAAGGCTGGTATGTTCAGTGTGCGGACTCTGTGCATTGCCAGTAGCGATTTCCTGTTACTAGACATCATATATCGACTTATGCATTTCAGAGGAAAATACCGTAATATATCACTGGAAACCACGGTGTTCAGCGCAATTATGGACGCTAATTGACCATATCGTTGTCAGTCACCGAAGTTTTCACTCCGTTCACTGGTATCATGTGGAGAGGGGCATTGTTACGACGAAACGTCTATCACCTCCTGCTTCGTGCGGACGATAAAGTGGCAGAAGCTATTCACCAACAGTGTCAACCCTGTCTAAATCAGCCTGTTCCCAGCTTAAGGCTGCTTCAACTGTTCACACCGTTGCGTCAATAGTGTGTTGTAACTGGATCTACGGCCTACGAGCGCGTAAACAGACAACAGAATAACGGTTAATGAAACGGCAGATAACGGAACGACGGTCAACGGTAATGAACAACTGACTACGGAGTATGCACGACTAATTCGTATCTTCCCGGCCAACCCAACCACCCGAGGCTAACGCATGAACACAGAGAAAAGACTGACCTCCGGACAGAGCTCTTTTTATGTCACTCAGTCCGAAGACATGGTCACAAACTAGATCATATTTAAAGGGTTTGTGACCAGTCAGAAACAGTGCTCAGAAGGTGGACCAAACAAAGATCCACACAGTACAGTGATGCCCCAATTAAAAGACGAGCGTGTAGGCGGGGTGCCAGAAATTGGCACAAAGGTTGAGAACGCTCGTGAAGGGCGAAGTGGCACATGACCGTGCCGACTATGAAGGTCACTTCAAACAGAATGAGTTAGGCCTTTCCAAAGGCAAATAAAACGGTATTTTCGGGAATTGGATTCTTCCCCGACATGTGGCAGCGTTTTTCTGTTTTTGCTTGGCCACTTTCTTGCATTTATTTATCTTTCAATGCTTGGTTTATGCCAGAACCTTAGGCACTTTGGGACCACCGATTTCTTTCTGTCGCGGCCACCTTTTGTGGTTGAATAGCTGAACTGCTTTCGTTCGACCAATCCGTTCGGCAAGCTTTTGCCTTAAAATTCTGTCTGGATGTTTCAGTTGATGATCGGTTTTTTTGTTAACCAGTATTTCACATACGGATACTATAGCATTGTTTGCCCTTTTTCAGACATTTCACAAGGAAGTAATAGTGCCTATCGGGTCAAGTTCTCATTAGTGTCATTTGCGACGTTCAGGTGTAAAAGTTCGTTTCAAATGTTGCTGGATGTCAACTCTGCTGTGTTAATCACAAACTGTTTCTTCATATCGGGCTTGTTTGCTTTCTTTTTCTAAGTTTTCACTCATATTGCCAGTTTTTTTAAACTTTGAAGGAATGTGCTCATAAGACCACGGAAATACTTCATTTGGTCGTATTCTTCATTATCGAGGTGATGTTTACAGTGATCCGTCTGAACCGAATGCGTTTTCGGTCGCCAGTTCGTCTTCCGCTCTGGTGCTGATACGGGATTCACAAGTCAAAAAATCAACATGTACAACTTGTTCTCGTTGCGTGTTTGTGGTTCATATACGTGTGCAAGTACACGTGGGATGGTTTTGAAATGACGATGCCGGTCTAATCAGAGCATATGGACTGGGAATGTATGGGTCAACCGACATCAGCGGTAGGGATATTCGCCAGTGATCAAGTGCTATTGTTCCGTTCCTTGCTTAATCATTGGATAAGTGACACGTCGATGAATTTGATGAACATTATAATAATACTTATAATAATACCACGGAGAACCCTCACTTCATGTCCTCAACGCTTCAGACATTCGGCCGGTAGTTAACCTATCACACTACTGGTTTTATTGCTGTTGCCCAGGCTGCATGCTCTCTTGCATGCCTAAATTGTGTTCTCATTTGCCATCTAATTCAGTGCCCTGCTATCACAACGAGATTAGGACCTTGACGTGGCGTGACGGCTTGCACATCTCGATGACCTATTGGGCTAAACTGGACGGTGTGATCACCACACCGATAGAGTCACTCATGCCAGACAGTCCAACGTATAGATGTCTGACGAACCACAGTCTTCTTGTTCTCCAGGTTTGGGGTCGACAGAACGTTGACACCTTTTTCTCACAAAAGTGTCAGTGCTAATATTGAGCCATCCACCCGCGGAACAGGTTTTTGAGCCAAAAGCTTTCGTTGAGAACCCCGCTATCTGGGCCTGGGCGTCCTGGCGATATCTCAGCCCACATACAACCATGAATATTCACAACACTGTTAATTTCATACTGCATCGGCCGTCTCGCAGTATAAACCGGGTCGCCCTATCTGCTGCATACAGCAGGGTGGATAGGCGAAAACATGCTACTGCTGACCCCTCCCCCACTGTCCTATCAAATTTAACTCTCAGGCCCCTCTCGACCTCTATTTCTGGTGATTACTCTGCAGGTCCCACAACAGATATAGTTAATCATGGTAACACTGTGCCGGTAAGTCCCATCTCTTACCACTCAGCTCAGGCCTCCCTCGTCCCTTGCTTAGACCTAGAATGCGAATTAATATAGGTGCTTTCAACGTTCGCACTCTAAAACAGATAGGTCAACAGGCCGCTCTCGCACGAACGTTAGACTCGTTGCATGTCGACGTCTGCTGTATCTCGGAGACTAGAATCCAGGACAGTAGTCAACGTATGGAACTAACAGCACCCGCATTGTCTACCCGATACTGGTTATACACTTCGGGTGACTCCACGGCCGCCGCTACCGGTCAGTCTGCAGTAGATATAATTCTCAACACGACGATCGCAGCCGTGTTGGTAAACGGGTTTCCTGTTAACAGTAGAATCTTTGCTGTTCATTTGACAAGGTTCTGTTAAGGCCAGCTATAGACACAAAACTTTCAGAAATCTTTCACTGTGTCTGCTTATGCTCCAACTGACTGTAGTGACGTTGGCGTCAAGGACGCCTTTTACTCGGATCTGGCCGCTCTCCTTCGGTTGACACATGGTTCTGATATAGTTATTTTGGTGGAAAATATAAAGGCCCCGGTCGCTCGCCTTGATTTGGTCGTGTCTGATCCAGGTCGAAGCTTTGGGCTGATATTACGTCGCTCAGCTGATGGTGGTGGACTGTTACAGCTGAGCGTCAAATATAAGCTATTTTTAGCCAGTACTAGTTTCCGACATTCGTGCATGTCATTGTTCCACTGGGCACTCCCCTTCTCCGAATACGTCCTAAAGTCAGCTAGTCCACGTAGGCGTTAGTGGTAGGCGGCGTGGTTCCATTGATTACTGTCATTCTTATCGGAGTTCAAAAATGGATTCAGATCATGCGTCAGTACGTTGTTGTTCTGTTCCTATTATTTCTCATCAACAACCCCACTGACAGCAAAGACTGACTGTTGAAAAACTGTTCTGGCCATCGGTGAAGCATAAATACTAAATTAGTACAAAATGCAGGTCCTAGTAGCTGCTGGATTCAAATGTCGCAGCCCACGCGTGAAACTGGCACGTGTGGTTCACGGGTTAATCAAACATCGGATTTGATAGAATTCCGTGGGTTTGTTAGATGTCAAACGAAACATTCCTCTTGGCAATCCATATGACAAGTCTAAAAAAGGCATATTCGTAGAAAGCTGGAGCTCAGGCTGATGGCTTATCTTCAGGCTTGGTTATTGGAGAAAGTTTAGGAGATGGAAATCGCTTTTTGCTCCAGGCGATACTAACACATTTTTCAAACTTATTCGTATTACCGGTCAAAGTCGACCGTCTGTCAGTGAAGCTATCAGCGAGCAGATGGCACACTCATCTATAATAAGTCCAGAAGGTTAGGGCGTTGGGCGGAACACTTTGAGGGTCAATTTAGTTGGCCTCCTGCTTCTACTGCGTTACCGGAACAAACTTGTACTATAGCATCCTGGTTGGTAGATTTGAACCACCCACTGAGACTGAGGTCCGCAATTGCATTTCGGCTCTCAAACGTAATAGGACTGTTGGCTTAGGTGATCTTGCGCGGGCACTTTTAAATAAGGTACAGAGACATGAGCGGTAGTCTCGATTCAGTTTCGTCGATTTGTGTTGACGAAGGAAAACATCCCTCTCCACGGGGGTCATTCAGTACTATTCCCCATACTCCAGAAAGAGTCGGGGGTTCTTCTGAAAACTATAAGACGTTAACTGGGCCGCACTCAACACTAGAATACGTCAATCATATTTCACCGATCCACTACTGATCGGGAGGCAGACAGTAGGGAAGAACAGGCAGGGTTTCGCCCTGGACGGGGATGTATAGATCACATTTTTACTCTTCGTCAAATTTTGGAGCAGCGTCATGTGTACCGCCGGCTCAACAGTTACGGTTTTCCCGACTACTAAGGTGCTTTCGATTCAGCGGATCGATGTTTTGCAGTCACTTAAGCGACCGTGCAGAGAAAATATGTGATCATACTGTCGGTGCTTTGTTTCCATACTTCAACTCAGGTTAGGGTTTACGATTAACTGTCTGACAATATCAGTACTAAAAGTGGCGTACATAAGAATTGTCCACATTTGGCATTTTTGTTTACTTTAGTCATAAATGCAATAATGGAGGATTGTCTGCGGTACTCACTCCATGCTGGTATGGAGCTCCTTCCCGGTGGATTGCTGAGTGACCCTGACTATGTTGGAAACAAGGTGCTGTTATTTGGTGATTTTCAAGCAGTACAAACTATACTGGATGCTATTTCGCACTCTACTGTACACTTTAGAATGTGTCTCGTGGCCTCAAGATGCAAAGTACTTCTACAATACTGTTCGGAGTATGTAGATTTAGCTGTAGAAACTGAGGTAGTGGAGGTAGAGAGAATGAAATAGAACTTCGTATCTCTAGGGCTAGAGTGGTATTCGCTAATCTACAACATCCCTAACGACAGATAGGCAAAGCGTTAGGGTCGCGTATGTAAGGCACCTGTGAGGGCTGTGATACCTTACGGCTATAAAACCTTGGCTGTTCAGGTTCGTAGAATTGAGCCGTCTCCTAGTATTTGATCGTGCAAGTGATCATGACCCGCTGCTGTTTCCGTTTCTGTTCCAGTTTTACATAAACTCTTCACCAATTCCTGCTGAAATGGCTAGACTTTATGGTGTTAGATATCTTATATCTAACTTATTTCGTCTTCACGCGCCTTGAAGAATTTGTCAGAGTTGCCAAGGTAACTACAATCCTCTAACTGCCACCTATCACCAGCTGTTAGTGATTAACTGTCTGCGATTTGGTTGATGTAAATTAGTTTTCATTCATATTTTTCATCGCTACTTTTGCATTCATATATAATTTCCATCCAGCTTCCTTTAACGAGGAACACGCAACTCAAGTTACACCCTTTCTACGGTTTGTTAATAGTACATACCCTTGCTACGACCGGAATTTGAATTTGTATCCTCTTTCTCATGAGGTGGCCATGTGGACGTTTGCATCACCAACCTTACGTTAGACACGTCCGATTTAGCCTATCTATCTGCTCCGTCATCTTTGCTAGTAGATACTACTCTGGTTGCCCCGAGAAGAGACATGACAACTGTTCTGCTAATTCCAGTCAGTGATCTCACAAGTAAAATTCCTCATTCATGTCAAAACCGCAGATGTTATTAAAGCTACCGAGCACTGTGTTCAATTCCAACTGAATCGGAAGCCCTAATCAACATTGTCGTCTCATGAGGGCGCGGAGTGAAGTTCAACTCTTGGTCGTTGCAAGCCTATGCACTACTGGTGAGCTCTGAATAGACTGGAGTCTTGTGATTCTTCTTGAATGAGGCTGGCTGGAAAGCGCATCTCAATGTGAAAGTAGCAGTTAACAATATGAGTAGCACCCAGTCGGTACCTCCAGGTATCCTGATTTCTTCTCTTCCTCCCCTCAAACCAATTGATCATTACTTGAAGCTTTTCAATGATTGCCCGTCTGTTCGTTTCAAAAACGAGTTTCTGTCTCGTCTTCCACCTATTAAACGTCAGTGTAGCATTAAGCCACAGTATGATGCGGTTGATTTGTGCAATTAATGATGCGGGACAGTGAAAGCCGTAAGGAAGCTGTCTTGCTGATGACGCCTTACTTTCACTTACAGCTCGGTTGTTTGTTTGCAAGGTGTAGGCACCTTGATGTTGTATGTTTGAATATAGACGTAGCTATTTTTAGTAGTTAGGTCCCTCCTCTTTCCTTTTTTCTTCTCTCTTCCTATATAGGTTTTTTTCCTTCGTGGTTGTGTGGCAGTTAAGCATCAGTGTGAACCACTGATGTATTGCTGTCTATGATGATGATGATGATGACTGCCGTTTTCCACTGCGCAGTGGACAGATGATGATCCTGGCGTAGACAAATGAAATCGTTTACGAAGGGGTTGGTCACTGTAGATCGGGTTCGTCTCCCGGGCTGGGGCCCTCGCGACTCACAGAGTCGGTGGCTTGAGACGTTAGGTGAGATGGCGGCTAATCGAGCTCAGTGGCGTGAATGTTGTCGTTGTTTGGCCGAGTTGTCTGTGAAGTGAGTGCACTTAATGATGCGGGGCAGTGAAAGCCGTAAGGAAGCTGTCTTGCTGATGACGCCTTACTTTCACTTACAGCTCGGTTGTTTGTTTGCAAGGTGTAGGCGCCTTGATGTTGTATGTTTGAATATAGACGTAGCTATTTTTAGTAGTTAGGTCCCCTTCCCTTTTTTCTTTCTCTTTCCTATATAGGTTTTTTCCTTCGTGGTTGTGTGGCAGTCAAGCATCAGTGTGAACCACTGATGTATTGCTGTCTATGATGATGATGATGATGATGTGTACCACACGTCTGGAATGCATGAAAAAGCCTAATGCTACATGCTGTTTGCATATGTTTGTCGTGGCTCAATTCCCTCTCATCCCACTAATGTTGGATGACACTACCCAACTTAATGGGGTACGCAGAATATAACTGTTATATATATATATATATATATATAATATATATATATATATTATATATATATATATATATATATAGAATGCAAACTTGCCACGGTATGTTAAAAAGGTGGTGCGCAAGGCGAGTAAGAGGAAAAAAATGTAAAGTGGTAAAGAAGAGAAAACACGACGATTCAGAAGCGCCGTTGACTTCTATTTTTTGCCATATCACACAGCGTCCTACACCAAAAGCGTTCAGTTTCCTTGTAACTCCAGCCAGGAGGCCGGCAGCGTTCTACGTGGGTAAATAAATTGACATCTGTGGTCAATTGCGAGTAGTGTTCAATTTGTATGAAACTAACCCCCTACTACTCATTAGTATCTGAATGTATTGTTAATTGGTAGAACGGGTCAGCGAAGGCCACGAGGACGCGGACATCCAATTACTTTCATTTACTCTTGATTGTGTACGACCTTGGAATCGGTCGGTGACTTGTTGTAGGTAGGACCGCGTCTCAGTCCTAGATGCAAGCGACAGATCGATGTTAATGGATCGGATATTTGACGCAAACTAACTTAAATGACGCTAGTGACTCGACCGTTCCAGGTATCAAATTTGGAGACGGCAGAAGGACAGCGGTTTATTACAGTGCTAAATAGAGCAATAACAAGTCGCATTTGTGATTCCACGTATAAACCTCAGCTTTACAAATCCACCAGGCTAGATGATGCATGGTGCCAAATGAACAATAAACAATGTAATCAACGCAGTCAAATATAATGCAATATTGTGACCGGAAATCGAGTTATTGTGTAAAATGAACGGCCTACTAAAGGCAGCTTAGTCGTTACGCCAGTGAGAAACAGTCTAGGCGAGTCTAACAAAATAAAATAGCGGTTTGCAGGACTGACAATAAGCGGGAGATGCTTCTGGGAGCTGGCAAAACTCATTGAGCTGTCCAAAAATAATGTCATCTTCCAGTCTATGAAGAAACACTATTGACCAACAAAACAAAATAATGTATGTGCGATAATAACGCTGGATATAAGCAATAAACTGATGAATTAACGTCAATTACGGAAAGGAAATTGTTCGCCCAAAAAGGGGCTATCGTTTCGATCAGCCGAATATAACGATTTAACATTATGGGTTGGGATGTGGAGGAAAAAAAACAGAGTAGAGATGAAGTTATATGATATGAAAAAATCAGGGGCTGGTTACAACTTGAACCTAAACAGTCAGAACCCAGCTAGTCGACAAACAGCCATCGGACAGGTACAACACATCAGCAAACCAACATCATACCAACAAGTAATCACGGCAGACTGCGACAACTCAGCACCAGCTTTCAAACCTAGATGACTATGTGGGTGGAATGATGTTTGTCTCATTCTGCCATTTGTCATTTCCCACTCGAACACAGATCTTTTGTATGTCTCCAACAGTTCTCATCTTGTGTTCGCATCGTAATCTTTCGAACATTGTCGTCGGTTCCTCGGATCGCCTTAACGATTACTCCGTTGTATCTGCTACGGCAACCAAGCTGATCATTTAACACGAGGTTTATTCCATTTGTGACGCAACTGCACAGTCGATGCGAGCTCATGCCATCACCTCTTCCCAAAGGCGTCGGCTGAATGCTGTAACTTACTTCAAGCCTGCCCGTAGCACTGCCTTAGTGTGGTTTCGTCAGTCAATAATCCGTCGAATGTGCCCAGCAAAATGAGATTAGATGGACATAATTCCTTCAAGCTCATAGGGTCACCACAGATTAGTGTAAGTGGACGGTCAGTAGGAACTCTGTCAGCCTCGGCCAAATAGGTCAAGTAGTTCTCGTCGGTCCTCATCTGGTCGCCAGTGATCGCGTTCAGTTTTCCTCTCAGGGCGAATCGTGATTTTCCAAATAACCTCTGTGGTTGCTCGCAGGCTGGTTAAAATACCAGTTTGTTTTATATTTCAACGAGATGATTACAGTTTTGTTTTCCTTCCAATTTTCAGTTGCTTCCTGTAGTTCGGATTCGACACCAACGAAGTTGGTACTCTGTTGTCATTGCAAATCTAACAGGGCCGTAAGAATCAGGGGCAGTGAAAGCCGTAAGGAAGCTGTCTCGCTGATGACGCCTTACTTTCACTTACAGCTCGGTTGTTTGTTTTGCAAGGTGTAGGCGCCTTGATGTTGTATGTTTGAATATAGACGTAGCTATTTTTAGTAGTTAGGTCCCCCCCTCCTCTCCCTGTTTTCTTTTTTCTTTTCTTTTTCGTGGTTGTGTGGCAGCCAAGCATCAGTGTGAACCACTGATGTATTGTTGTCTATGAGGAGGATGATGATGGTTGAAAGATGGATCTCTTCAATGTGGAATGCGCGTGTTTTCAGACAGGTGAACAGGCATACGAACCTTTCTCTAGAACGTATTCTTTTCCGCACAACTATGTGACAAAAGTAGTTCACTTCAACTAACTCAAATGTATAGGTACTTATTTTTGTCTCCTCTTCTACCATCAACCGACTATTGTTGGTTGACAAATTGGAGCGATTTCCTATTCCAGCTGTCACATATATCTTACACCTACCTAGCCAAGCAGCTGCTCTCACTAATGTTGTCGATGAGGAAAACTGGTGCATGAGTGTCTTTGGGATTTGACACACTCCGATGGCGCTTATGGTTACCTTTGATGTACGTACCTCTGCGTCGCTTCCTGACGAAAGTTTTAACGTTTTAACGTCTCCCCACTGTTGACCAAAAACGTTGACCAGTGGGCTACATATCCGTATCTGCTGAGTTTACATACTTAACGCCCGTGGAAGCTACATCTGTGGGATTAAGCAATGCAGATACATAGCGGTTGGTATTAAATGTGACGAAACGAGTTGAGGCCTTTCTAATGTATTGTAGCGCATTGGTTGACTTCATCCATCGAAAAACCTTATAACTATGCATTTTTATTTCATCTCTAATGTGAAGTAAATTTTACCGACAGCCCTGCTGCGATCACTTCAAGTTTTAGTTTAGTGGTTGGCTTAGTTGGAGTCACTTCTCCATTAGCAAGTGGTGATGATGCACACCGTTGACACACAATAAGTTCAGATACCTCACGGCACCGTAGCCAATATCAACTGCGTCAGAAAGCATGTGAAGCCCAACCTCATATTCATAAGTTTATAATGACTTGATATACTGGGCAGCTCTAATATCCTTCGCTGATTTGGTTTCGGCCAGCCATATATTCTGGCTTGCATGTCATCTTCTATGACTGTTTTCCAACCATACACAGCTGCGCTAGCTGGGGCTCGAATTAATAGCTATATAGCACTAATGGAGAAGGAGATTAACAAATGCTATCGAAATTTAGGCTGTTTGAGCTGGTTTGTGAGTCATTGTTGCGTACGTCATTCTGTGAATTTCTGTTTAGCTCTTAAGTAGCGCGTTTAGGACGAGGAGTGTCAGTGTGCAATTGATTTTGAATTTGCTCAAAACTAGATTAGAAAACGTGCACTGTGCTACTCAAACAGTGATGAACTTGTTAACCGTCGACTTGTAGTATGCTAGAACCCGGTTTTCATGTGATGACTGTGTGTTAATTGTTAAGCGTTACTGCTCGTGGAAGCTTCTTATCATTCGTGCAGAGCATTTTTCACTCCCAGTTTGCCTGCCTTTTCCACCAGTCTCTTTTGGGACTCTTCCATTCATGACAACCTTTAACCAGCAGTGCGTATGGTCGAATAGGTTTCTAGCTTCTCACTGACATCTTCATACAAAACGAGACAGTTTTACATGCTAAGGTGTTATCTTATTTTCTTTCTGCCTCTGGTTTTCTCGTTTCTTCTTGATAGATTAAATGTGTCATAGAACCCATGACGTGTCGAGCTAAACACTGGGGGCTTGTAGTCGTCTAATCTACATATGAAGCGAATGAATCCTGTGTAATTATTACGATTTCAGCAGTGGATTTGTCTTCTGACACCTCAGTTGGTTCCTTTATGCACCTCAATTAAATTAACATTTCGACCGATTAAATTCTGGAGGAAACTAGCTTTTTAACTGGATATGATAAATCTGACACATCAGTTGCTTGTTTAACCTATATTCTATCGATCCTATTCTGCATTAAATCAATACTTATGTATCATAAGCTACTAATACTAGTCTTTCGCTAGGTCCCAATACTGTTCGTTTGACCGTTGTTCTGTGAGTGGGACACGTGATTGGTAGCTGATTACCGCTGATCAGCAAACTGGTCTGGCGTTTTCTGTGTGCGTATGCTCGCATCAGCACAGCGTGATTCTAACTGATCTGAACTAGTTCGTCTACACCTCTTCCTCCTAATTGGAAAACTATCATGACCGCTTGCGTTTGACTGCAGACACTCTTCAGTTAAGGTGGTCATTTACCGCGTAAATTCCAAAGTAAATTGTGTTTTAAATTTAGTAAACTCTAGTACTGTGTATAATAGGACACGAACCGTAACGTATAACTTAAGCTCTGAATTTAATTGCAGATCTTAGCGTCGGGAAGAGCGTATTCGTCGGATCAATAATCGGGAACATGTTTTGCTCGGAGCACGCCAACAAAAGAACAAACACTCGGCGATTGGTAAAGAATACGGGGACATGTCACTGGTGTAACCTACTGTGTACGATCACTGCAATGTATTTTCACTTGTAACAGGTTTCTGGAGCCGAACTTCTTACCAAGCCAAGCGTCTCTTACGATCACAAAGTAGACAAGTACTAGGCCACCAGTTTATTCTTCCATTGAGAGTTGTCCATTGATCGATATGTTTTCTCAGTTAATCTTACAGATTCCTTTGTCTTTCGTTAGATTAGTCTGTGACCTTACCGTTGGGCAACGTAAGAGATTGCGTGATATGTTTCATGCTGTTCCTACTCAAATGAGAAATGTCTGTGGACTGCATTTAACTCTCTACGTCCAAACGTCTGTGGCATAGCGTGTAACGAACAGTTTGGAAGGGAACTAATCACTATTTAGAAACCGTGAAATCCTAGGGTCACAAACACAGGTGTTTGTCAGTTTTCAACGGCTGTGAATTAATTGTTGTTTGCCAGAGCAATCACGCCGCCGCGAGTTCATCTCTTATTGCAGCCACTGCTACCGTTTAGGTTTAGCAGTCTGCTAGTATGCAGCTCGGATGTAACCTTGTGTTACATGTCTGCGAGTGCCTTCCGAAGTAAGAAGTGGGGCTTCACTTTACTTGACGTGGTAGACATGTGCGACAGCGTGGTACCCTATTCTGCTTTACGTCGGTAATCCTGTTGATTTCTTGAACTTTGTTCTGAGCTTCTGATTTTTCTCTCCTATACCTTACTCAGTTGTCAAGCTGGTTTCTACCTTAAGTCTTCAATCTTCAAATTGCTCACATGTTTTTAGCGCGTCCTTTTTACCAGTTGCTTGTTGATCCCTAATGTAATCGCTTCAAACTGAGAGCTTCCAAGCAGTGTACTGTGTCAATAAGTTAGATTCTTTCAAAACATTCATTAGTTTCACAGCGGTGAAGTCACTCTTAAGCAAGTTACTATCTCTTTTATGGTAGGTACGTACCTTGCCCGATAAGTTTAAGTATCTGGACTTCGATACCGATTATCAACAATTTTCTGTGGGTGATGTTGGCTGCATGCTGTTCAGGCAGTGTAAAAAAACCAGCCATTAACTGTTTGGATATGTCTTAACCAGTCTTATTTTTTCACCTTGGGATTTTGTTTCGTGTACGATGGTAAACCGTTGATTGTGGATGTATTTTCGCTGAATCGACAGTTATCTAGAGGTGAGCTCAAATGGATAACGGTGCTAGAATCGTAGACTCGCGTCTCCGACACGCAGCACATCAAGCTCCAGACTTGAGAGAGTACTAGCCAGAGCAGCTTGCTGACCGACTTGTCGGAGAGTGCGGACATTGAAGGCGCCAATGTTTACCGGTTGTCTTGGCCTTAGAAAACAATTATCGCCCGAAGGCACATGGAAGGCGGAAGAAATGGGGGTAAAACAGTAGGAGAAAGTCGTATTGGGTTAATAATGTCACTGTCGGGAGAGCGATAACTTCTGATACTTCCCGGTCGTTTATGCCGCGGAAGGGGTTGACTTGAGGGACCCCACCCCGAGTCTCTGACTCAAAAGTCTGACCTGCGAGACAACAGGATACAGGGTTTTCTTGGGGGACCCCACCCGGAGCCAATGACTCAAAAGTCTGACTCACTTGGCAGTGAGGGGCTTGCCTAGCCCGAGGGCGCAGTGAATAAGACATTGATGTCTGATTCTGAGCACTGCTGCGCGCAGTGGATGTACTCAAAGCTACATCGGGCTTTTGGGTGATAGATTTTTCGACCGTATTGGATAATACGCCGGCGGTCACGGTCAACCGTTGGGCGATCGGAGTGCTCTTTGTTTGAGGGTACCTTTTCTAACCCCCTTCTTCCTGATACGGAAGACAGCAGTGCCGCAACTATAAAAATAGTTCTGCTGTATGCCCATAGGATCGTGCCTCACTACCTAAGCACTCCTACGCGGTCAGTAGTGCGACATACAATCCTATGAGTGTAACTGCTTTTCGTCTGGCTGCTCCCCTTTGGCCTGTCTGACAGGGTTGAACCTGGAAGGACCGGAGTCCTAGTCAGCATAGCCCGCCGGATCAAAACAGCACACAAGCCCGACCACCTCGTCAAGGTAGCAGTATAGGTCGGAAAAAATTATA
>LOND01000453.1:8607-19467 GCA_014220965.1 Paragonimus kellicotti
TCGATTATTCACTACTAGCCTCAAGCAGGTGCTAAGAAATCTTCGTCACTGATTGTTAGCCCATTAGGATAGTTTATCGCTAACTGTTGTTGATGCAGCCTCTGGGGTAGCTGGTAGGTCGCGAAGAGTATGGTATTTCATTTTCTGTTTTCTCGTTGTTCCTGTTTTGATATTGTATTCGTGAAGAACGATGCTACACCAAATTCCTTGTGTGACGTTTAATATGACTGTACCCTTCTAACTCGTAACTCTTGTGTCCAGGCTTTGTAGCTGTCATGTTGAAGTCATTTCCTCTTTGTAATTGTTTAAATTTCTATTCTATTTTCCCAGAGGCTTATGAAATCTTGCCGAATTGTTACTCGGGATTCATTTGATTTTCGTGAACTAGAACCTTTACATTGCTTGCATGTGATAATTTAAAGTAACTTGTAGCTCATTTATTAGCTTGATACAGCATTGACGGTGAAGCCCTCGGCACTGGCATTGTTATTCCGTTAGCTACAGGATTTTCCGCAAGGTGGTAGCCCTTCTGGGTCTCTGAGAGATGATATCGAGGCATTGTCTCCCTAAATGCATGGATTGTTTACACACAAACAATCGGTAAAGCGTCAAACCTGAGGGATTCAGTCGATCTCCCTGTGGACGGCTCTTCCTCTCAGTACTCGTTCTTGTCCGACTAGTGCTGACACATCAACTCTGTGATTCAGGAAGGCGAAAAAAGTGTTAGCAACATGACTAAAAATGAGCTCAGTGTTGCCTGTCACGCATTGCGGCAGGAAGTGTTGTTCTTCATTCGAACTGAAGATAAGTTTATCATTGTGCACACTTTGTAACGATATAGAGATCGGTTTCATTCCCGTTGTTTGTTCCCTGGCATCGTTCGACGAACCTTGTAGAAGTTGATAGTGTTGTTGCGTTTGATGATGTATCTGTAGGCCACATTCAGTTTGGCTGACAAGTAATAGGTAATCTTGGTTGTTGTTAGTTAGACATTATTCATAAGCGAATGTGACTGGGCGTGTGCATATGATAATGCGGTCGTGTCCAGTGTGAGATTAATGGCACAGTGGTCAGCACGGTTACATCAAGAAAGTGTGGCCAGCGTTCACATCCCGGCTTTTCAAGGATACCCACTACTGAGGAGTTCTAGCAAGGACAGAACTCGAGTGTAGTGCTTATTTTTATAATGGGCTAGCTTGAAAATCATTGGGAATGCGAAAGCTGCAATTGTCCAAGTGATCTTCAGTTTGTGCAATTCCTGTCTAGCTTTGTAGTACGCAAAATGGTTTTCTGTGGACTATAGAATGTTCCAGAGTAAATTAAACATTTTGTAATAGGTCAAGGATATATAGTAATGTGTTCCGCCTTGACGGACTTCAAATCAAATTTTAAAATAAGGTTTCCACGGATTTGGGAACTTTCGGGAAAATGAAGCATGATATTTAAGATACCAGAGAGTTAAGGGAAACTGAAATACTTCTCGTAGGTCTGTGAATGTTTGGGGATCGTGGAATGATACAACCAATACTTCATTCGATTTACATTGACGTGCTTTTAAAAAAATTTGATGGTCTGTGTAATGAGATTGGACTGGAGAAGTTCTGCAAATGATTAAGGTTCGGCTGATCAGAACTCAGAACTGCTGTTAGCCAAATTACGATTGATCGGCGCCAATCAATCAGAAACGTCGATCGGCTGTTACGTTGACTAATATTGTTCACTTATAAATACGGTAATACTTTTCCAACAAATTAAGATTGCTTAGTGCCGAGCAGATTCCTGTTCTGAATTTCCCTCGTTTGGTTAGCTCAGTACGCGATAGTCTGGTGAGAGTTTTATGGGGAGAATTGTGAAAAAGGAAATTGCCGCAGAAGTCTTCAGTGTTACGACTGTCTGTCGTGCCATTGTTGTGAGTGAAGATAACGTGAAGAGGCAAAGGTAAGGTATATTTGTGCAGTGATGAGCGGTTTTACAACCAAGGCCTTCTATGGTGTTGAGCACTCTGCCAGGATAAGATGCGGAGATTTCACGAAATTAGAACCCCTAAATTCCTTTAAATGGCTCCCGTCATTTCGAACCGGTTACGGTGGTCACCACAGCCAAAGGTCTTTGTGTTGATATTAGTGACAGTCTGAGCTAGCAGTAATTTTATTAATGCTTTGACTGCTGGTCGCGAAGCTAATGAGGTGAAAATGGAAAACGGATGCCCTAAATTGACAGTCTGTCCAATGTTGTTACCGTCCTGTTCATATTGATGATACCGATCACAAAAGTTAAGCATAGAATTGATTGTCTAATCCATTGATGTTTGACTGGAAGACACAACCAATGAATTCTGGGAGATGGTTAAACGAATACTACCAGTTCATTCACAGCCAAGCAACCGTTGAACGTAATTTGGCTCCATGAAAACAATTGATGTCGAAAATTTAAAGAGAAAAAAATTAATTACAAGATGTCCTGTTTTGAAGACTACGTGATGCCAATGGTGATGTCACCTCAGTTTCTGTTACCAAACAACTTCTCATATGTATATCCAGTATCATGAAAACAGGAAAGAAGAATGAATGGGTCATATGGAAAACAATGGAACACGGAAAACGGTAGACTAAATAAAAATTGAGGAACTGAGGAAGTAACAGGAAAACAGTTAACCTGATTAAACGTTTCTAATCAGTCCACAAGCATTTTGAAATGAATAACTTGAAAGACTCCGTCTCGTAGCAGCACCAAATGCACTTCGTCAGTGAGCGATGGAGAAAACAGCCACTGTCTGTTAATCTGCTCAGCTCTCATTGGGGAAGAGGCCAGGCAAAAAAGCTATGTACTAAACACTCGGCAGTTTATGATTAAATTTTCTCCGCTTTCTTTTCTTGGTTCCGTTGACTTTTGCTATTAAAATATTGTTCTCTTTGATACTCGTTTCATCGAAAATCTTTATTTAAGAACTTTGAAAATCACAAAAATGTTATTCCTGTATGTGTGTTTAAAATCTCTTACCTTATGTCATTGTTTCTTCTTAAGAGACTGATTTAGTTTCGGAAAACGATGGACCAGAACACATTCTGAATTGCATTTGAGTTTGAGTATCAGCACGTGGCATTAGTAAGTTCTTACTTAAATATTTTCGAAAGTTTCTCTCTCTCCCAACAACACTAATTCTCATTCACTTCCATGTATTCCATCCTTCCTGTCTTTACCTTGATGAATCTGGGACTCTTTCCGCCATAGTCCATGAGTAAGGAAAACGTTGCTTTACTGCATGATGTAAAGATGACTAATTGAAAGTATCTGAACGCGCATATCGTATTGCGGTATGGCTGAATTCCTCGCCTCACCACCACCTGAGGTGAAGGCTCCATGTGAGATTGCTGTCACACACGAGGATCAGACAAATATGTTATGACCTGAGCTCCATATGCTATTCTACAATGAAGAACATCCAGATTGAAGTCTGGGTGTACATTGCCAATGTTTTCCGGGTTTTTAGCTCAAACACCTTGATTGCGTTTGTTTTGTTTACTTTTTAGGTTGGTCGTCAAAGTCTCAGTGAGAACGGTCCCTGGTGCCTTCCCACTTACTACTGTTACACTCGCTTTTCATCTCCTTTGTATGTTCAATTATGACAACGTTCAAACGCAAGGATGGTTTCAAATGTGACACAGTTGTGGGTGGACTTCGTGAATTGTATGAAAAGCGCTTGCGTCCCCTCGAAACACAATATTTATTTTCTACATTCCATTCACCACCTCTCGATGCGGGCGACTTTTCGTCCAAACCTATGATATTGCTTTTGGGCCAATATTCTACTGGAAAAACTACCTTCGTCAAATATATTCTGGGGTCCAGCTTCCCAGGTATGAATATCGGTCCTGAACCAACGACCGACCGGTTTAGTGTCGTGATGGAGGGTAATGAGGGCATAATTCCGGGGAACGCACTAGTCGTTGATGCACAAAAGCCTTTCCGTCCGTTGAGCCGATTTGGAAGCAATTTTCTGAATCGTTTTCAATGTTGTTTATTGAAAAATCCTGTGGTTGAAAGCATCACAATTGTTGATACACCGGGCATACTTAGTGGTGAAAAGCAGCGCGTTGACCGGGGCTATGATTTTACTGCTGTTGTTCAGTGGTTTGCAGAAATGGCAGATCGTATAATACTTCTATTTGATGCTCACAAGTTGGATATTTCGGACGAATTTCGTCGCGTTATTGAATCGTTACGTGGATTTGATGACAAAATCCGTATTGTTCTCAACAAAGCTGATATGGTCGACTCTCAACAGTTGATGCGCGTTTACGGAGCGTTGATGTGGGGCTTGGGCAAAGTGCTTGGCACACCCGAAGTTGTACGTGTTCATGTTGGTTCATTTTGGGATGAACCACTCCGGTGCCCCACCAACAAACGCCTCTTCGAACTAGAGGCCCATGATCTTTTAAAAGACCTACAAGCCCTACCTTCCAATTGTGCCATCCGTAAACTCAATGATTTCATTCGTCGTGTCAGGCTTGCAAAGGTGAGTTTGAACTTGTTATGCATGGATGAATGAATGTAGCCCAAACGTCAGATTAGATGAATGTCACACCAATCTTTGCTGGCTGTGTGTTGTAATAGATTCTGTTTGACGCTATCCAGCGAAAACATCGATACATTTGGTTTCATACAGTACGGCAGTGGAATTTTGTGTCAAGACTATGTTGGATATATGCATCCCGTGATTTATCTTTAGGGCCGCTCTGTTTTTGCTACAGAGCTCCTAGTGCATTTTCTCCCGGTCACAGTACGTGTACTCAATACCTATAGAAAACCCAACGAAAGACCTCGCGAAAATAGCTGCCGCAAGACCGTTAAGTTTGTATGTTTCTGCAGGAAACATTTCCTAATGGCTGTCTCGGTTTCGCTTCAGAACCTCAGTAGGCTATTTTGACATAAAGTAGAAAGAATAAGTCTTAGGCTATTTCATTCCACTTTTAGTTCATTCTTTTCTTAACAATGGATCCATATATCTTGGCATCCTCTTATAGTCGTTGAACGATTGTACCTTGGAGATTCGCGAATGGGTTCAGCTCAAAACTACAGGGTGGTCAGTCTTCCACATACCTTCCACACAGAAGAAGACTCGTCTTTGTGGCGTGAGATGTATTTATTGGGAGTATTGTCTCGTTGATTCAACACATGTGACGTGATACACGACATTCAAAATCGTTTGTATAGACGTTTGGAATATAAAGCGCTGCGCCTTCGTGAGGCGGTCTTACGTTCCCAGCTCGGTTATCCTTTGCAATTTCTGCATTCCAGCGCTAGGAATAAAATCTCTAATTACTGTCACATCCTGAGCCGCCCAAGCGAGATAAAATGGGAACAGAAGTCTGAGTGGCACTAAGCAATCTCAGTTTATTGGAAAAAAACAGCACCTTTTTATAGAAGAACAACAGTATTTACGATTGCTATTAAGCGACAGGCGTCCTCACGTTTTGATTGGCCAGTTTGTTGCTGTGTTGTTGCATCTAGCAACTCGGTTGTTTGAAACAGATACGCATTCAACAGCAGCTGATCGCCGTCTATGATTGGTTGGCGCCAGTTTGACCATAATTCCGTCTGTAGCAGCTTGTGCGCGAACACTGATTGGCTGAACCTTTTCCAATCAAGAAACCGCTCCAGTCCAAACTCATTACAATTACTGTTAGTTGGAATATGCTTGAAACCGACTGAGAATCCATAACTTCAGAACAGCCTTTTCGTGATCGATAATTTGCTTTAATTTGTCGATTGTTAATCCATTGTTCCGAAACATCCAACTGCGCTTCATAAATACAAATTGCAATGATCTCAGCTGCTTGTCCGCGAAAGCTATGCACTCTGCGACCAGTTATAGCGAAGTTATCTGTAAAATACTGGCTGACGTTATGGTTTTCTTGAAAAGTGTGTATAATGGTAAGCTGAACTGAATATGATATCTCTGGACGCGATCTTCCCGGAAGACGATATAAACGCACTGTATTTATGCATTTTAAATTGCTTTATGCAAAATCCACGATTATTTGTGAATCCACTAACCATTTTGTGTACTCCTGCTGCTGTATTGCAGCCAAGTGTACCGGTCTGTTGGATGGAAGATCTTTTCCGGACTCCCAATCTGGGATTATCTTCTGTAGGTTAAGCCAGTCGCATCCGGTTTCTGGCAGACCGAGCTGCATGCAGTTCGTGCTGTGTTTAACACCATCAGTGTCGCGATAAATACATCTTGCCTGAACATACATCTCTGGAAAGAACAGCCGGGGATGCGAGTGTCACGCACTGTGTTCATTTGACGTCATGGCCTGCTTGATAATAGTGCGCGTACGTCGGCGCGTCTGTTATGTAGACAAACCCATCTGGCAGACCGTCCGTTCGTTCAAAAGCAACTTGCCTGCCTGGATCTGCAGTACGGCACAAACAGTCGATTGAGTGTTGAGCTGTCGAAGCAACCAGGTTGTTGTTGTTGGTATGTTGATCAAGTTCAAGGTCGGTGATGGTCGATTTCGTCTGATGCCATTCCTGAATGCTTGACTCGTGTGTGTACAAGTTGCCACTTCAGTCAGTCTCGGAATTGGTCCAAATAGACGGGCTAGCAACCGGGCGAGTCACGACTAAGTAGATGATGTTAGCAAGAGAGAAACGAGTGAGTTTGACGATCGGTCGATGAGCCGCTTCATTCTAGGCTCTCTAGCGGACTGACCAGTTTTATCTCGCCTACCGTCAAGCAGGTCATAATGCCGAGTGACCGCAGTGCGTGTCCACTCGCAACCCCGACGGTTCCTTCTCGAGACCTCTTCTCGGGCAAACTTTATTATTTAAATTAATCGTGCTTCGTAATGCATATCGCAGCGAGTTACAGTCTGATGACTGCAAATGACTATTTCCAGCAACACATACTTGGCAGAAAACTATTTTTTATTATTCTTCACCCGGCTTCATTAGTTTGCATCAAATTAAAGTACTCTTGTAGGCTCCTGCCTGTCGTGTAACAAAACCTTTTTTCTTTATCTGTAGCATACTTCCCATGAGCTCTTCTAGAATTTGTGACGATGAGACGGTTAGTCAAACAACAACTACTAAGCGCGATTGCTCTAATCCGCAACTTCTGGAACAATGCCATCAGCTCTCTGACAATGACTAAACTTTGGAAGGGGTCAGGAATTTGGTTGGGTCAGGTGCCTCGGTCAACGAGAAACCATCCTTATTGCAAGGGGTACCCGGGATGCCAGATCCCATAAGAAACTACTATTTAAACTAGTCTAGCCTTTGTCGTGATCGTCGCTGTATGTTATGATTAGACGCCTTGTTTACTCCGCAGGTTGTCCTGTACTCACTAGCCTGTTGCATGGGTTACCCATGTTGCATGAGTTTTAAGGGGAGTTCTCTCTTTCAGTAACTTGTTTCATCGTGATCGTGTGCTGTGTCCGCCATCTGTAGTGGGCTGACCCTCACTGTAAATCATGGAGTATTCACGTATCTCTTCGGTACCCTCAATGTACGTGAGATATTCACGATTCCACCCAGTGACTGTGATTAACTGTTGTGTAGCAAGTGTTTTTGACGGTAGATTTCGTTCATGCTTCGATTACGGCTGAGATGAGTCCGATTTAGCCAGCTGAACCTTAATCGATTGGGTGCTTTGGACGAAACTTCCAGCCCAGTCATCTGGTCAAGGACTTTGTGTTGTATGAAGTCTGACCTGCCTCGAGAAGCAGATGACTTCTAGTTGAGATCACCACACCTTCTAGTATAACCCGGTTGTTGGTTGTGATGGGTGAACCATCACTACGATATTTCAGTTTTTTAGTGACAAATGCACATGTTAACTAAGTATGCTGGACCTGCTCCGCTACCCTCATGTAATAATCAGGTTTGACGCCAAACCCGGTAGTCGTCTTCTGCTTTGCCGTGTAAGCTCTGAGTTGTGTCACGTTGTCATAAGACCGCGTCGCACCTTACCAAAATTGTGTCGTATCCATTCCTAGCGGTGTGCAATATTTCTCGGTTTTTTAGCCATATAATCTGTTGTAAAATACAATAATATACAGTCTTACCGATACAGTTATAGTTGGTTCGAACATGACAAAACGATTTGTTTACCAAACTGGTTCTGTACGTAAGTCATTTAAAGTTCCAAAGACGACTTGCAACCAAATGGAGTTTGTAAACCGAAAATAATCTTTAGTAGTTGGCAACTTATAAAGCGGTCTGCATACACATTCAAATAGAGCGGTGCTCATCATATCATTAAAGAAGTCCCGTTGGTGGACAGAGGTTCATGACACATTACTTATGTAGCAAATACAAGAAACGAAGAATACTGTCTGGCGAACATGCCCGTTTTCTGTGATTCATCATCACGACCCACTGTTCAAGTGGGTACTTGATTGCAGCGTGACATTGAACTGACTGACCTCATTAACCACCCGTTCCCCGTTTACCCCTTTAATGATTCCCCTGTAAAATTTGTGATATAAATGTGATGTATTTAGCCTGATGATGAATCACTGAAAACGAGCTTGTTCGCTATACAGTATTTTCATGATTACACTGGGAATTTTTGCGCGAATGCAAGAAGCGTCCACTTAATATTTGGTACAGTCAGTATATGATCGGATAAACAGATGGCTTTAAAACGTGAGCTTGTCAAGCAGCAGTACAAGTGGACAAGGGTATCAAGTTAACACGGGATACGTGCACACCTCTGCCAGTTTGTCAGCTGCATAAAGGATAATGCGTTGGTGTCTCGTCTGCCGATCAAGAGTTCGTATACCTGAGTGAGCGTCTTGTCGTCACACTATTTTTAGATTTTGTAATTAGAACTGCTTCTCTATTGCCACTGGTCAAAATCATCGGTAGCCTCATTTCTTAGCTGTGTCGCTCTGTTTTTATTCTGTTTTCTGTGCACCTGAAATCAGTTTAGTTGGCTAATAAATTATGCATGCATTCCAGTTAAATCTTAATCGGTGGTTCAAATCAAAAGCATCCATTGACTGGATGCACATTTGGAGATGAATGGCACATTCCGGATTACGAGAGTTGTTTGCATTGGTGACCAAAATGTTTCCGTTCCATTGGAATTTCCCCTAATTCCTTTGCCCTACTCTGTCGTCTTATACACACTGTGTCGGCATTCCATGCTTCAGTGCACAAGTCACCTCAACGGAGTTAAACGAAAGAGAGGTTCCGACCAAGAATGGAATAATATTGACCGTATGTATGTTTACCAATTTTGTTGCCGTCTCATTGTACGTGTGTGTTTATCGGCCATAAGAAGTGCCGTGCTAATGTGATAGTTAAGTGTTCAGATTTACTGAATGTTTCCTCAGTAGTTTAGAAAAATGGACCGTAAGACGGCAGACCAGTATTCATATCCAGATCGCACAATTGAGCCTCAGCCGCTCTGTTATGCGATGATGCATTATCAGAAACAAAATATTGTACTGACGTTCGGCCGTTCTTTAGTGGGTTTGCATCCTTCATTGACTACGTCCCAAATTATCTTTGGATAAGTTGTGCTTCAACAAGCAGGAAAGCCAGAAAGTTCAAGTTGACTTTTGTATTTGAGGAACAGTTTGTGTACACTATTGTCGTAACTTTAATTTTCCAGGCGCTCGGCGACATTCACTTGTGAGTACTTCTCCTGTTGTCCGATCACTTTTTTGGGGAGATAGTAACTTTTCTGTAAAATTCACTTGATAGCTAATTCTGTGATTGCAATCTGATTGACAGTTTGTAGCTGTATGGTTGTCGATTAGTGTCAGCAGGAAATAGAATGTGTTTCTTCAGATAGTCGACCTGAGTCTCATTCATAAGTGAGTGCGGTTGGGCATTTTGATATGGCACTTCCGTCGTGGTCCTCAGGATTGCCTCACACGCGTGACGACCAACGTTCAGCTCCCGTTCGTGGCATTGATATGCATTACCGATAAGCTCTACCAAAACCGAAACTTGAACTCGTTGCTACTTTTCGAGGGGGGCCAGTCAGAAAGGTTTTGTGAACGCAAACGCTGCGATCGAATATGAACAGTATTCTATTAGAATCCATCAATTCCTCGATTGTTTAACAGGTGGAACTGTTAATAGACAAACGATTGACCTACAACAGTTTCAAAGTTTTAAGTAAACTGTTCTGCGAATCGGAAAAATTAGACGTAGATGTTTGTTGTCTAAAATACCAATATATATATATATATATATATTATATTATAATATATATATATATATATATGGGTTGTGAGCAGGTTTAAATGAGACGAAAACGACGGCTATAAACTGATACCTGCATGAAGCAAACTATGATCACGGGCTAATGGCAGTAGCCACTTCTAACAAGCCATGTGCGTTGACAACTATTGCGTGAGACCTTTATCAATGGAATCGTTATAGTCCAACCATGTATCAGCAGACGCCTGTGTATCACCAACGGAAGCTAGGTGTTCGTGCCAAAATCTCGTACGAGAAAGTGAACCTCCCTTCTGACGTAAGTTTAATCTACGTAGGTGGTTGTTACATTAATGCTTTGAATATTTTAGGATGCAGTCTTCTCTGATGTGCATGCCTGACCTTTCTCTTGTTCGTCAGTACCAGATTGCCCTGGTAACTGATGTGTACGGATGTGTGTGTGTGTGTTTGTGTGGTTGTTGATTTTGTTGTTTAGCTTCACAATGCCCATTGAACTTTGCTATATAAACCCATAGACTGCAGTATGTACCTGATGAGATGCAGCGAAATGTGCTCGAGAGATACATTGTGCAAAAAACTGTTTCTGACTTCTGCTAATTTAATTGTCCTAATTAAAATACGACGTCAATGCGGCTGAACTGTTGCAATTCATTTTCC
>LOND01000453.1:36775-57490 GCA_014220965.1 Paragonimus kellicotti
TCACCTGATTCTAGTTCATTTGTCAAGACTCGTGTTTCTGAATATAGGCAATTCACTTGAATCCCTTGGCATGCGGGCTGTCAACCTTGTCAGTGAGACTACTAACTTGTTGGATGTGTCTCAATGTGAAATTTAGAAACACAGATACGGCACGACATTCAGCTCATCCGACACGTCTTCTACAGCTAGGTTAAGTCGGTGGCATAAGGTTCCTTGAATTCTGTACATTTTGTTATAGTAAAACGCTAACGTGTCTGTGACTAGTTGTTTGTTACAATACACAGAAAATCTCATCCTATATTTAGAGGATATTTCGGGATCAGGCATTATCTTGTTTATAGTGACTACATATGATTAATTAAATGCACTCCACCTTACTTTATTCAACAAAGTTTGATCAACCGGCATTTCGGTTGTTTCTGATGAACATCTCCGTCATTTACTGCACTTTGCTTAATATTTTAACGTGATTGACTTTTTTTGCATCTCAGAAAATATGCAAGTCCATCTTGTAATCGATTTTCGAATATCAGCTGACGCTCTCATGTGACCAAATTATTTGTGAATGAACCCAATGGAACCGCTGTATAATTTCATGTGTAGGGATGTGAATTGGAATCTCGTTGGTTCTCCTTCAGTTTTCTGTCGAGCCTGTTCTGCCCAATTTTCCACACTGTTGCGCACGTTGCAAGGGATCGTATGCGAAGTTTGCAAATGATGTTCTCTTTAACTTTGGCTCTCAATTCCACAGAAACTCAATTTATGGGAGTAAAACATTACAGCCGGTTCATTGTTATCTAATTCGACCTAAGAATTCTATACCTTTTCCAGTCTAAGATATCTCGATATTATTTTCACGTGTCCCGATGTCAATTTAAGATATCTCAGGCAACCTGGTCTAGGCGAGCAACTCTCTGCACTTGACGAGATTGCGTTCTCTCACTCTGTAAGAGCCAATCGATCCCTGTGTTTTTCCGTTTATCCATGTGTACACTGTAGTCCTGCCATCCTGTTCGCCTTTGTAACTCAGCTAGCCCCATTGGAACATCCTAAATTGACATTAAGACATCGTAACTGCAAAAGATATAGTGCGCCGTTCACACCTGGTTAGGTTTCTACGACCTATTCTGTGCATTTCGCCTGAAAAGTCAAATGTAATCTGTCTGTGGGTTGTTGACTATCACTTTTTTGTCTGTTCTCTTATTCGAAATAGTGTTGTCACCGAATAAATTTGAAGAACGCAATGACCGTCATGTAAAATGTATAGTTAAGCATCATTTCGTCCTCGTTTCAAGTGAAGTACAAATATTTGGACGTATGGAAGCCTACGGGCAAAATTTTCAAAGTTGGCAGTCATTATTCGATCACGCGATCGAAAATTATGGTACTAGATACGGATGTAGATGTAAGATGGAAAAAAATAAGAATAGAAAGAATATTCAATTTGTTTAACGTGCTACCAGGGTAACCATAGGTTCAAAATTATATATATATATATATATTATATATATATATATAATAGTAGTTTCCTACGGTGCATAGCAAGTACTTCGGAAATGGCTGAGGTATGTTTTTTCATTGTCTGACAGATGACACGGATTTCTCCATGGTCAGATTCCACTAAATGCTTTACAGTTGCACTCTTTGCAGTCCCACTTTTGGCACTCAGAAGTCCATTTGGGGAGGTGCTCCGAGATCTGAGTGTGCAGTGCCCTCACTGTGCGGCCAACGTACTGCAAACCGTAGGTACAGGTAAATTCATGAATAATGTTTGATTTGGCGAGTGTGGGCACCGGATCCTTTCTCGGAGTTGATGGGATGAAGTTGTTCGGTGCAGCACAATGAGCTTGGCTGACGTATAAGTGCGATTTAGTGCTGTTTTTTCATTCTTTATCATATGAAGAATGCTACATCGTCCCGTTTGTAGGGTAAGAATGTGAGCTCAGGTTTCCGTGGTATTGTTGTGAAGGTTGATCGGGAGTCGAGTGATTCACAATGGTTGTAGATACAACGAATCGGTTACTCATTTTGGATAGGAGTCCGTCGGATAAAATCAAGTTCCTCAGAAATATGTACATCCGACCAAATTTTACGAATTCGATAACATAAGGTTCGTACGAACCCGCAATTGGTGCTTTGAATATTCTTTTCCAAAATACACTTTTTCGTTCTCATTCCACAGTTGCCTTGGGCTCTGATCATGTAGGTCCTTCGTACATGTGGTCACTCATCAGTCTGTGTGTATCACTCCATTCACATGTGCACTCGGTCTTAATCCTTCGAAATTGCAACTGATACATCGCAAGTCCCTTGTGGTAACTCATTTGCTCTGACGTCCTTTGGCCTCGGTCACTGTGACAAGCTAATCCGGAAACGACCGCCACCATTTGTGTATAAACTGTCTGTGAAAGCGTGTTTTTCGCGAATTTAACTTTTTGGCAACTTGATTAGCTGGATAATTGCATATGAATTTTTGTAATTGCGCCTTCCAGTTTGTTTCCTCAAATGAGTGGTCTGATTTTCAGTTGTTTACTCCTGCCTCATCTGCACACGGAGGTTCTGGAGTTCGGTCTATTATTCAAGCAAGCATACATGTTATGAATCGATAGGCCGTTTTATGCTTGCTGCTTGAGTTTACTGAATCGTGAAGTAAACGCAGCTGATGAAGCGCGGTAATGAATCTGACCTTACTCCCACTTATATGCTGTAATCACCTTAATGTTCATTCTTTGATCATAGACAGAGATCTCGGGAAAAGAGTCCCGTTTCATTTCTCGTTTACCCTTAAACCGCGAGTTGTTTTTTCTCCCTCCCCTCATGGTTTTTGTTGGGGAAAGTCTATTTTCCCAAAAATGGTTTATTTTTCGAGCTATCTTCGAAAAATAAATTGTGATTTTGAATTTCATCTTTTCGCGCCACAACGTGCCAAAACTTAATTTTGGCGCACGTTTCTCCTGCGTCTCTGATTGGCCCATCCCACTTTTAATGCATCAATTAGGTGGGATTCTTCAAGGCTGTTCAGAGACTATATATATGCAGACGCTGGTCTGCTATGTTACCTTTGGTTTGAGAGCAAATACATTCTCGACTGAAGGTCAAGGTCTTCTGTGTTCTTCTGGGGTTTTCGGGTATTGTTACGCTCTGTGCTACGTGTCCGTGTTTCGTATAGTCGTGCGCTAGACTTTTCTCGTTATCGTTGACCAGCGGGTCATAACAGTTGTTAACACTCAGGCGTCCATGTCCACCACTGATGCGCTGCTATCAGCACTGATGATTGTGGCAGTGGTGATCTTGATTGCGTTTGTCCATCTGTCACCTCATTAGGTATTTGCTTACGTGCTATATGTCAGGTCATATGTGGGCTAGGTGATATGATATTTCCCAAGAGAAATCGAAATAGTAAAGCCCCACATCTGTCTAACTGAGTTTATGCCTCGGTATGGCGGTTAACCGGGTCCACTGGATGCCGCCATGTCATGACTGGCTTGACTGCGAAGTAACGACGGCTGATTACGTGGGGGTAGTGAAAGCTACAAAGGATACACTTGTCACCTTACGCTTATTTGCCGCTTGGCTGTTTGTTCAAAGTGTTGGCACCGTCATGTCCAGTATTTCATTGCTCAACTCCTATTCCTCTCTTCTTTTGTATGTGCACCCGTGTCGTTCTTCTCACTTGCACAGTAGGACCAGTTTAAATCATTTATGTGTTGCCACTGTCCTTGTTCGGTTGTTCGCCTTTTTTCCTCTGAGTTCTCTAGAATTCACCAGCTTAATTTGTACCTATAGTTCTATGCATTCCCAGCATGTTGAATACCGTCCTTTCACCACTATTCAGATCGCGTTTAACTGGATAACAACCTGTGAATGAGTCGGTTGACTGTAACGGATAACTAACAATGACTAACAGATGACGGGATTAACCCGGAATTTCCAAGACGATCCAAACCACCTGAGGATAACGCACAAAGGCAAGACGAAAACTGGCCTTCAGCAGAGCTTTATTGTATCGGTCCGTCAGAAGACAACATGATCATAAACTCGTTTATATTTATAGGGTATGTGATCAATAAGAAAGCAAAGTCAAAAGGGGACCAATCGGGAAGTAAAGACATTATACTGAGGCACCAATCAAAAAGCGAGAATGTTCTCGTCATAAATAGTAACGAAAGGTCAGGAACGTTCGTGGAATGCGGGTAATCAGATATCCACACGGACTTTGACATTCAATTAAAATAACACTAATGTTTACGGCATTTTATAACGCAAATGAAATGTTTCCCTGGAAACTGAAGACTTTCCGACTAAGACGAATGGTGTACAAATGCATATAGTATTCGAGTGGTATACAGTCTGCTGCATCCACTGTCATTCGTGAAGGAATGTGAACGTGTTCACAACCGAATGAACCTGACCAGATGTTTGTTATGTGCCAACCTTATGAACAGTAAATGCACACTGTTCGGATTTCTCTTTATGTCTGACGTATGCGCTAGTGGGTCCTACCAGTAGGCACAATTCGAGTAATTCGTTACTCTAATCCGATTTATTTTCATTTTTCCATTGACCATTTTCCTTGCAATTATCCTCTACTTTTGGATGCTGATAGACAGTCCTTCGTTCACGTGGATAAATGGTATGATAACTCATGTTCGGTTGTTATTACTCGCATCACCTGTTAACTCTGCCACTAGAATTTTTCATGCATTCCCCGTGTACGTATTACGTCGGTTCGTCTACTTTCAAACAGTTCCTTATACGAATTTTCACTAGTCTTGTCGAAACCATCGTTTTATAGCTGCGCTCTATTTGTTTATATCTTTCGGTTGTTTTTTCCCGCCCACACGCACACAGTTGTTCCAGTCGCTAAATCCGGTGAATGGTCGTCTATCCGGGGAAGTTATCAGACCTCATCTAGTCGCCTCTCAACTACCACAATCTGTGCTCCGTCACATTTGGCAGCTGTCCGATGTAGATCGAGATGGTCATTTGGACGCGGATGAGTTTGCTCTGGCCAACTATTTGGTAAAACTCAAACTTGACGGCAATGAACTACCAAGTACACTTCCTGCACATCTAATCCACCATCGAAACGCACGGAAACCCCGAACGGAACCGTAGGTTAAATTCTTCTCCCATCTCTAGTGTGTTTGTGTACATGAACACCCTTTCGTCTGCATGGGTCGAGTTTCTTTTCCAAACTCTATGCAACTTGCATCCGCTGTGATTTACAAGCGGACGGGTTAGATTTGACAACTGTGATACGTTATTGGTCAGTTGCGATGCTGTTTAACAGCCTATTGTCTCTGTCAGTTGGGAACTTTGTCACCTGGCCCGGACCGCAATCTCCTCTCGACTGCCTTTGTTCAAATTCGTTTCCTATCTGCAGTTATTTCATTTATCGGCATTTGGACTTGTGACAGCTTGATTTGGCCCTTTCTTTTATTTGGTAAGTCACCCATATTCTACGTATTTGACCACTTTCCACTTGTTTGCTGATTTCTATTCAGGTTTCAAAATTTTTCGAAGCTCAGTCAAACTTTCCGCCATATCCAACTCAACCCATTCCAGTTTGAAATCTGTTTTTCACAATCTGTGTGCCTTACTTCTATTCTCTTTTACATCAAATCGTTGATTTGTTCTGATGACAGATGTCCCTAGATCACTTTTTTGTGTCTTCTCTCATATGTTTTGTCTTTATGACGAACACTGATCATGTGACCGTCTTACGAGTGATTCAACAATGATTGGGTTGCGTTTTTCTGTTCGGAACAATGCCCTTGATCCCCCATTGTTTCAACCGGCATGATCAAACCCACCTGGTTGCACATCCAAAGCGCCGTTAAATTGGCCCCAGACTATAATAGAAGTTGCTTTTTGTGTTCCTCTCCTTTCTGTTTCGATCAAAGAGCTGGTTTTGAGAGTTGCTTCGTGATTCATCAAAGCACTATATGGATAGAAGTTTTAATGTAGTGGTGCTGTTATTCCCATAGATTCATCAAGAAGACAAAGTTGCAAATATAAGCTTTCCATATCTTATTATCGTATCTCGATTAAAGTATTAAATGTTGATTCTCTGTCTAGTCTGGTAGTGATATCATAGTTGTTAATCGGATGTACTACAAGCAACTGGTCAATTGTGATTGGTCAATATGTGCCCAAGGGAAATTGGTCGCTGGCCACAGCGGCTTAAATTACTAACGAACTTTGGTCATGCATACGGTTTTGGATTGTGTAGTCCACTTGCAATTTCTTCGGTCGTCATCAGGCAGCATTTTTGGACTGATTTCGGTTGGTTGACTGATTTTCATCAGACCAAGTGATGTTTCTTTATCCGTTAGTACAATTGTCTCATCGAGTGCTCAATTCTCAACAGTAGGTAATTTGAGTACACGAGCATACTTTGAATATTGAGGAGTAGTGTGCCTTGTGGACGGAGAAACATAAGTGGACAGGTGGTAAACTGTAAGCAATGTGTGAGGGATATTTGACGAAGTGAATTTTATGGGTGATGTGTGAGCTGTTCTCTGACTGAATCATCTTTATAGTGAGATTGACAAAAATAACCTTTTACGCTGTCGCCATTTCTTATGTCACTTATAATTCTCGAGATAATGAGAATAAAGATATGCGAGTAGGCATGTTTTCGATAATGCTTTAATAACGTGTAACACATTCCGCCTCTGAAGTGAACTGAATTGATTTGTTAGTTTAGTTGATCACATCAAACACACTGTCCTCAGTGGCAAAAATATCATCCGTATTATAACGGTAGAAGTGCATGGCTTGTTGAGTACTTCGGCTTCTCGTCTCCGACTTTTCCCGTAACAATATCGACAACCAGTTGACTAAGTGAAAACCCCAGTCACACCGTCTGTTTGCTGGTTAACTGTCGAACGTACGAAACAGTAGTCACTTTTCCGTAGATGCTGGCATCTGACCTCTCAGTAATATTGCAGATGTAGATAATGGTTTCAGTACGTCAAGCAAAACCATGCGTTTGTTACTGATTAACTATCGTATTACTTCACTGGAATTCCGGAAGAAGGCTTACTGCTATGAGCTTGCACGTCAAATCGTGGAATAGATGTAGAGTGGCTCGTGCTATAGCTTCAGTGAGTTATTTCTGTAGGGATTACGTAAAAATAAATTCCATAGTGAAGGGTGTAGTTGATAGAAGGCCTAAATAATGAGAATTAAATTACCACGAACTTACCAGTGAGCACGTGATTGGGCGACCCAATTTCTATAGACTGTACTGTTGCGATTGGGGATAGAATGTGGTTTCCCGATGTTTTGCCTTTTGTCGCACTCCCTCAACGAAACATTGTTCACGATATGCGTGAAAAAATTAGATTTATAACTCGGCTAATGGGACATTATTGGTGAACTTCTCTAGTGAAACGCCAACCTACCGATTTAGATTTCTCCATCAATGAGACGTACTTTTTCTGAATCTGCGATCGTCTAGTACGTTTGTTGCTCTGTCTCGTTCACAAGTAGCATCACAGCCTTCAACGGAATTCCCCCGTTCACCACGAATTCCAGAGCTGCATTATCTGGGCGTTGTTTAATATGAGCTATTCTGTAGCGCTAGTCGCCTGTATAACTGACTGCAATCGCGTCATCCTGTAAGCCTTTGCAGCCCTTTACAACAACATAAAAATAACTGGGGACGTTATATACCACTCTGGCTAATGTGAACTGGTGTTCCTTTTGAACCCTGTATGATCGTATAATTGTGTCCAATTACGTGGTTCGTAACTTGGCATGAAGAAACGCGATTTCTACCTCCAGCATCTCATGAGTTCCAACTCGGCCACCGGAGACTGCCCAAAATGGGCGTGGAATGGACGCAACTATCATTTATTTTCATGTTTGGAAACGTTCATCCGGAACATGTCCCACGAACTGAGTGCCCTCTAAGTCTTATCGATCAAACAGTTGGTTAAAGTGGACCTTAGATGAGCCTATGTAGACTTACCGGAACGGCCTACCTTCTCACATACCACCGTGTGAAGGCACCCACATTTTAGTGTAACAGTGTCAGGACAAGTGCCACGTAACTGAGCCGGTAAACCTTGTTCCGGTTAGGCGTTACAAGTTTCTCACTGTATTCTCCGGATCTCTCTCCAACAGGTTAACGTTATTCTCAGCTATTTGGCTTTTTCATAACGATGCTTTCGGGAACAATGACGGTGTGAGATAGCGCCACTAGGTTGTTCTCCCTATAATAAAATTAATGATAACTTGCGAACTCGGTCAACGACGATGATTCCGGCCACAATTTAGGTTCGCTTAATCGATGTGACGAGATGCTTGGTGGTTCGAGGCGAAGAACTATCACCTTTGAATGTTAGTTCATTGTAAGTACTTCTAATGGCAAAATTGCATTGGACATTGTGGTATCTTTTTTTAATGTGCCTTCAGATTAATTATCTGTTCTCACATTTCGCGGATGAATAGAATGTGATCTTATGAAATGACTGAGCAATATGCCACTCCGTAGTTGGCCACTTCCTTCGGCATACTAACCTAAAGATACACTGAAGTTTGACATTAAGACGGTGATCCTCTAAAGCAGTCGTTGCATCACACAAGTAAAGATCCATCTATACCACAATAACGAAACTTTACACCTTGGTTCCAAGAGTCGAATTTTTCGAAAATCTCCTGAAGGACATCAGTTTTTTCATCAATGGCTCGTCGCATGATTCCAGACAACAGTTAGATCCTCAGCAAAAAGGACGAATGCTACGAAACCGGTTATGATTATTGAACATCAGCGAAAATCTTTCCAAGTGCTCACCTAGTCTTCGGTAACGGCTGTTAAGTGTTGCCGCTTCTAATCACGGCTGTACCTTCTCCATTTGGAGAGTTTTAAGAATCACATCAGTGGTTATACCTCTTATGGTAGTTGCGTAGTCATCAATATCAACTGTCGTCCCACGATATTCCGCAACGATCATAGCAAGTAACACGACGATAGTGGATTCGCTCACAGTGTGATAAGTCCAAACAAGCCAGAAAGGATTCATTTGGTGCATGCTAGTGAACAAGCTTCGACGTTATTGCATCGGACGCGAGATCAGTTCAGTCATACAATGGACTGTCAGTGTCAGCGCTCACACACTGTTGCTACACAAACCAGATACACAGTCCCCAAGGGCGAACATCCTTCCGGTTGAATCTTTTTGAGATGCAGCTTTCTGTCGATTCTTCTGCTGTATCAGTTGGCTCAGTTGTAAAGACAACCGTCAATCAGAAAATACACTTAAAACCGTCGTGTAGAACGGAAAAATACTTCATGTCAGTAAGTAAGAACAACCTAACGGATTGATGCACTTTTGATCAAATAAGCCAGCCTGTCTTTTGTATGCAGGAACCGTTAACCCAAATTACGGCCGTTGGTAAAAATGCAATCCTGCACAAAACTCATATTTCTCAATGTTTCGCAATTTGAACGCGGTAGAAATTTACCTTTCAACGGCACGTGTTTTCACATTCCACACAATGCGTTCTGACAGGTATTTGTATGAGGGGTGGTCAAAAGGTTTCTGTCCTGTGTAAGTGTCAACGCACTAACTGAAAATCTATTTTCCGACATAGTCCCCGTCGGTCGGAATGCACTTTTCATTACACTCGTGAAACTGTCCAATGTGATCAAACCAGTCCTACTTCTTAGGCCGGTCTTCTGTCCTTTAATCCAATCATTCGTCTGGAGAACAATGTTTGCCTTTCTTGTATCACTCCAAATTTCCAGACAAATAAGAGTCAGCGTGGGCCAAGTCTGGGAAATTAGTCCGTCTGAGAATGGTTTCATAATTCGCACTCACGAATGACAGCCCTTGACATTGCAGCTGTGTGAGCGCTGACCTTGTCATGAATAGTCAGATCACTAGCAACCCTCTTTTACCTTCATTTTTTTAAATTAAGTTGCGTGACCTTCGGGAAGATTAACACAGTAGGTATCCTTTTGTAGAGTTTGATCAATTAGCATCACGCTCTCTACACTGTAGAATAATGGTACACATGTTCTCCTCGAACTCAGACCGAACTTCTTGGAGAGCCATGGTGTTTATATTGTTTGGGCTGTTTTCTTTTTTCTATACAATAATGGTGACTGTGTATCACCTCTAGTTACCGCTTGAACCGAGTTCAATTCATCTGCATCAGTTGAAAATTTTTCTATGAACATTGGAGTCCCTGTTGTCTTATCTCTGATGTCAAGAACCTTAGAATTGGCTCGTATAGTACAAGCTTCACTAGGATCGCTCATAATGTTCTAGTTGTCGTCGTTCTTGCGGTAATAAATGTCTCTATCTGTCTCTGGACACAAATACATCCAAATTAATCCCTGATTCCCTTTCGTATGTAAGCTCAAATGATGAACTCTGCGTTATCATGCTTCGTCATGCGGTATCCAGACAACACGTCCGGTAGTCCTTCTTCCTAGTTGTTGCCTCTACTTCCATAACTGAGTAATTAATCCGCACCGTCAACCCGTTCGTTTGCAGATGATACGATGATGTTCTCAGGCGCTGAATCCCCCAATTCTTCAACATCTGAAATTGCCGCCCCTCAAAACACGGGCCCTGGTCCGTGATAACTCTGTGGGGTACTCCAAATCGAGCCAGGACATTGTTCACAAAAACGTGTGCAACCGTTTCGCTCGTTTGATCTGCCGTTGGAATGGCTTCCACCCATCGTGTGGAATGATCGATCATTACAACTATGTAACGATTTCCATTTGGGCTTGTTGGAGTGGACCAAAAATGTCTATGCCCCATGTGTGCGCGGCTTGCTCTGTTACGATAGATTGCATCGGCAGTTTTGTCACTGTTCCTCGATTCTGTTAAAAGTTGGGGTATGGTCGAATGAAATTGTCATTGGTACACCCAGTGCTAAAGTTGAACTCTTGCAGTCGAAGTGCCCAGCGTGCCAGTCGTCCGCGCGGATCCTTCGCCGTCTTCAGCCAGATCAGGGGTTTGTGGTCGGTCTCGACATGGAAGGTGGTCGCTATCAAATAGGTCCTCCACTTCTCCAGCGCCCAGACGATAGCTAGGCATTCTTTCTCCGTGGTGGAATACTTTCTCTCTGCTTCCGTCAGTACTCGGCTGGCATACTCAATTGTCCCCGACGGTTGTGAAAGAACTGCTCCGATTCCGATATCATTCTCATCAACTGATACGTTGAATAGTTCACTCGGTTTGCAGATCGTAAGGCACCGTCGAATGTTACTAGTGTTATATAACAGGCGGCCTCGTTTGTGAGTAGTATAGTGCGTACATTCGGGAACTAAAGGGCAAGCCTCAACGCCAGGAAGACGATGGACCAGAAGTGACTATCGGAATAGTGTGTACGCGCTATGGGAGAAGTGCCACCAGGGCGAATGACAACGTACTGCTACCCAATGTATGTGAATGCATGTCAGCCGTGCAAATGAGTGTACACGTTCGTGGTCCCATGTTTAACATAACCTGTACGGGAGTTCGTGCAATAAACATTTGTAGGCCAAGCATCTTTTGCAGTCACAACAGTAGGCTCCTTCTTGAGTTGGCTGAACGCTCCCTCCAAGCCTTCAGTCCAGACAAATTTGTTCCTCCTCAGTAGCTGGGGGAGCGGATGTGCCTTCTGAGGGAACCCGGGCGTATATTTTGACTCGTAACCGACTATTCTGAGAAAGGACCTCAGTTACCGTTTTGACTTTGGTGTTGGGAAGTTCTTGATGGCTGTCAACTTTTCTGGCAATGGCTGGATTTTTCCGTTACCGACTGTGTTCCAAGCAGACGATTGTAGCGAGTCCGATTTGGCAATTCTTACTGCTCCATTTCAGGCTGGTTGCATCGGTTCGTTGTAGAACCATTCACAACCCTTCTGCGTGTTTCGATAATATAAGGATGTCGTCCCCGTATACGGTTACTCCGTCCTGATCCTCCAAAATGCGAAGTAAGAGACATTTGAAGGTAGCTGGAACGTTACACAAGCCGAACGGTAACCTAGAGAAGTCGTATTGCTGTCCGTTCACACAAAGCGCGGTTTTCAGTCCGTTCTTCCATGCCAATATTAGTTACCAGTAACCGGAACGCAGGTCTTTGAGAGCTATTATTCTTGCTTCGTACAGGTGTGCAGATCTCTTCCGTTTGTGGCATCGGATAACGCGTCTTTGATCGTCACTCGGTTCAGCTCTCTGAAATCGACACAAAATCGGTAGGTTCCATCCGCCTTCCTAGTCAACACAACTGGTGACGAGAATGGGCTGCTTGTCCGTTGAATTATTCCCTTCTCCAACATCTCCTTTAACTGCCTCTCCACTTCCGAAATCAACCTTTGTTGTATCCTGCAGGTCTGTCGAATGTTTCATCCATATATGGGATTCGAACTGGTAGTCTGCATTAGTGAACTCATCAACACATTGGTTGATGGATGAAAACGGACATTCTGGGAGAGATTCCGTAGCAACCATGCCCACTCAGCATTGCTCCTCCGTCTCTTCACGAAGGTATTTTACGATATCACTATCAGCGCGCAGCTTGCCGTTCTCCAGGTCTACGTTTGTCTCTGGTCGACGTAGCAGATTGGCACCTACTTTCGTCTCTTTCACGTTGTCAATTATTAACATGGCGTGGCGTCGCTTGGCATCACCTCTGAATTTTAACATTCTCAGTCCCCAGTACTTTCAACGCTGTCTCTCCGACCACGACTATATTTCGCTTGCCGGGTTCAACGGGCACTCCATATACTTCTCTTGTAATTGACGCCCACCCCCGCGTATGCTACCGGGGTCTTTTGTTCTCTCTCGATCAGCGATTTTCCCTGTAGGACGTCTTCATGAAAACCTGGTACCACAGAAAAGAAAAAGAATAAAAGATCAGTTAGGATAACGCTCGGCAAAGTGTCCACCCTCATCACTAACAATGCTAATGTTACCCTCTGTTTGTTCACGTGTAGCCTTTTTGTTTCCGGGCTCGTCTCGAAACTCTGCATTGCCTTTGTGAGTTACCGTGCTTTTTTCTCCAGCTCATTAACATTTAATCGTCTGACTTCCGTCGGTACGGGCAGACGTTGCGTAGTTCCGAGTATTTGTTCCACGTCTGTGCTTCCACAAGACTCAGTCGTCCGAATGTTCTTCTGAAATTCCGACAGAAATTTCTTGTAGAACCGCCCCCTCATTAATCTATCCTTTGTTTTCTTGTCCGCTTCTGACAGACAAAGTTAGGTGCTGTAATATGTGTTAGTAGTTAACCAAGGGGTCTTGAGAGTCGCAATATCTGGCAACGTAGAAACGGTCCATTGCCTGTTGCAGGTCCTGTGATTAAGTAACTACTTGAAGCGGCACCGCCCGTGATATTTGATAGGAGGCTGAGGACTTTCTGTCTACGCAAGGCATAGACAGTCTTTGTCCGCCCGGTAAGCAGTGTTCGCAGTGCTGTCAAAATTGTGCCTCATCTTTTAGTCTATTGCATATTGCATTCGCCTCAAATTCCGACAGCCACTCTTCCACGTCTCCATCCCCGAAATGGGCTTGACCCCGGTAGCTTCACCGCGCTGTGATCAGGCCACGGCACCAGTGTAGCAAAAGCCGTTCAGTAAAGCACGAGTTTTTACTGTCTAACGCGCACATTCTCACGCCACGTGTGCGCTTGCCTTTATGAACCGGAATTCTAGTTCACAACGCAGCTACGGTTTTCATTTGCACGTCGTGTGCACTTCTGCCTGGTTTTTGTGTATGGCTGACGCTTTCTGTCGTGGGTTTTGTGTTTGCCAGTTTCTCGCCGATTGGTCCGATTTCTTTGAGTGATGCCTCGTTCGGTCGCTCGTGTTGTTTGCAATTCACCCGCTAGGGGCTTTGACCATATCTCACCACCGCGTCTAGATATTTCACCAACGGTTTGAGTAAACACGTCTCCAATTTGGTCATCGATCATAGAATGACTCCGCGGAATCAAGGACGACTGGCGAAAAACGCACGATGAGTCATGACAAAGCTACACTGACAGCCAACAGCGCAAGGCTTTCTACGATTGGTCTATGGCGACGTTTGACCCACCCTTCCAGTCTACTAAAGACTGATTGAATGGGACTCTGGCGTTTTGGTCACACAACTGGAAGGCATCAGAAGGTCAAGCACAAACACTTTGGTAGCCTGTTATACTGGTCAGGTACCGCTGACTGAGTGCCCGTAAGTAGGCTGCCACATCAAGATAGCAAAAATGCTCCTGCTCCCACCCAGCGTTTGGCAACTGAACATGAGCTATCGGGCAACTAGGAAACAAAGAGTTTCCAGACTAAAATGGATTGCCATGATAACTTTTGAAGTATGAAGACGCAGTTTTGGAACTCGCTCTGATCTAGTGGATTCACATGATTTGGGAGAAATAAGCAGGAAATATTCCCTCAAGAGTCTAAAGATGCCCTCCCTGCAGCGCTGATTAAAGGTACGGAGAATAAGCAAATTATCGACGGTTATTGAATCATCGGTCTGCTGGTCTGCGCTGGGAAGTTTCCGAGGAGAATTCTGCCCAACCGACTTAGTACGAATCTGTGGGAGATGAATATTCCTGAGGAGCAGTGTGGACTGTGAACGAGTCGCATTACAACTGACATGGTGTTCACTGCTCCCAAATCCCAGGAGGAGTGTGCTGAACGCAACCAGCCGCTCTATCACTGTTGGATCTGTTGAAGTTCGTCTGGTACGTTTGTCGTCTTTTGTCTGGTATGATGCGGAACGATGAATCCGTTGAGGTATGTTTGGTTTGTTTGTAGAAAGCCGATCCTAAATTTGCCTTTATTTGTCTTTGCTGTGTGCAGTAAACGATCATGATGAATTTTGTACCACAACTGCACATAAAATGTTTGCTTTTTTTTATAACTATCATTGCTTATCTGTTAAAACTTCCTTCTTGGTATTGTTTGACACGTTTTCACCTTCATCTGTACCCGATGTTTTAATGAGCTCATTTCCCGTTGACTGGTGGCTATTTGTGGACGCGTGTTTAGTTACTCCATTTTGAACGCCTTTGCTGGATAATTTGTGTATCCCGGTTGATTCACATTCAAGGTGAGATAGTACCTTTGTTGTAATTTTATTAAACAGTACCGTATAAATTCCAATCCTTTCGATCGCCTTTTCTGACGTTTTTGGACTTGGAAGATAGTCCCGTTAACCCGACCGTCTGAATAAGCGTTATTGGAATTGTCGAATACGCGTTACTGAGTGAATTACCCTAAATCGCCAGGAGCGATTTAACATCACTTATTTATGGATTTTGGCGAGACGTTTGATTCCGTTAACCTTGAGGTATGGTAGTGTCCAACTTACCTACGGTAGCGTGACGTCAACATTATCAACGAATTGTGTGTTATCTGAGCCGCCCCCATCTGCAACGTCTAAGACGCTTTGTGGGTATTCTTTAGTCAGACATGCTCCAGACCATGGATGCTCTTTGCTGAGCAGATGTGGACGGGAGCGAAGCTATTCTGGTGCTCAGCCATTTTCGGCATCCAGGTCACGTACGCCGTTTGATTCAGGAACGAGTTTTTGTGCAGCCGGTGCGCGGCAACGAACAGCATATAAATGGGGCACTGGTGGCCAGAAGCTGTGATATCAGGATGTTACCCAAGTAGTTCTTTTTCGTTGGAATACTGATCTTAAACCGTAAGAGGGCGTATTCTTGATCCACTAGAGACGTGCGAACCAGAGTGCGCATCAGACATTTCAATGATCGGCAGCCGCCTGGTTCTCCTAAGTGCTATCAGTGTCATAGGTCATCTTGACGTTACTTTGTGATGGTACGACAAATGCGGATACGCTGGCAGTCCCATTTTGGTAGGTCATTGCCTTACTTACAACGAACTGTCAAATAAAAGACGGCGAGTGTGTTGTAGGTGAGTCAGTTGAGTTAGTTTTACATTTTTCGTTTGCATCAGTAATCGACCCTGTTAATTTGGTGAGTCATCCTCTCTCGTTTTTGGAAAACTTGGTCATGGTTGTCTGCCGTCTTTTTTCTCTTCAACACTGTTGATACACTGTAACCAGATGAATTTGTTGGTTCCTCAGTCTCTTGTATCAGCAAAACCGTAACAATAATTCAACTGTTCACAACGAGATTCTCACTGTAAGAACTCTTCGATATTCAATCCTCAAAGTACCCAGCTTATGACACCGAAACTAGAAAGCGCGATTAACGGGCTTGTTCGCTGCGCCCGAAATTACTGTGCAACGATGTTGTATTCATCGATTACAAGCGACTGAAGAAGGAACGTAAATTCCAACCCTTTCTAGAAGTGCTCCAAGCAACCTGTTTGGCTGGCTGACGTCCATTCAGCATATTTGGGAAAATATTGTTGTTTTGGAGTACCGTATCTCCAATCTGGTTTCAGATTTGAAACCTGTCGTTAGCATTTGTCCATCCAAACACCATCCATTTTCAGACCTTAGTTTTTATTCCTAATCATATATAAAAAGCATTAATATGTACTCCTGTACTGAACTACCCTCTGTCTTTTATCACCGAGGTCTCTCTTGCTAACTTAAGCCTTACTACTGGAGTCACTTTGTCCTTTTCCATGAGAGATCAAGGGCTCATTTGCACACCAGCCTACTATTCGGCTAACCAGCACTGAGTGGCTGGACCACAAAGTCCATTACTCACACAGTTCCCGATCTTATTCCTTCCTGGATACGGGGTGTGTGAGTAAAATCGCAAACGATGCTGCCCCAGCCACTTGAAGTGATGGTTAAGCGCAGGTGTCCTTTAGCTCCGCTCATTGTGATAAGCTAGTCCGGAAACGGATGTCGCCAACTACGTTTCGAAAACAGCTCACTGCTGCTTGCCACAGTGTATCCAAGGTTTGACATTTATAAGTCAGTCTTATCTTTTCTAAAAGAGGATTGGTAGTGGTCTCTCCATTATCCCCAGCGCAGCCAATTGTTGTATGTTGCTGTTTAATGAGAGTGGGTTAAACCCATTTTACTAACGGCCAAAAATCTGCACTCCCTATGCGGATAGTACTTTGGTAATTACCAAGCTAAATATACTGGAACTATTCTTGCAATGGCTAACGAAGATGTATCTAACCATCAGATTGGCCATGAAAATGGAATCAAATCGCAATCGCCTGTCATTTCTGTTAGTTGATTTATACAGTAAGATATTTCTGTCTGTTCCACTACCTATCGTAAATACGCGATTATGGAGGACGGCATGATCTACAAAACTAACCATGGTAAACGGGTTCATGATAATATGATCTGTTCACTTTTGCACAGCGCATAAAAACTTTTACACGCACATACGACAAGAGTTTGGCACACAACAATCGACGTCCCTTTTAGTTATCAAAAGCTGTTCTTACATTTACTTTTAATACACAGTTGTAGAGACGCATTACCTTGGTTGTCAGGCGTACAAAAGCACATTCACTTCTCACAATATAGAGGCGTCGGCAGCTGACCGTAAGGTCTTGAATCAAACTAGGCGTCGAAGATTTTTTAGAATGTCGACACTGCGTTCACTTCTTGTCTATCTAGAAGACCGCCTACCAACTGAAAGAACTCATAGCTGCTTATTCAGTATAAACCGTATGGATTGTTTACAGGTTTGCATTGAGTAACCCTCACGGGAACTCGAAATTAGAGTGACTGAACGTTGAAAGATGGAGCTTGATCTCAACCCGAAGTAATAATAAACGTCAGCTCCCAATGTGATGTCTCGCAGTTCCCGTTCGCACGTTGGGCATGACAAAATTCACATAGAAAATGTCCAAGTAATTATAGGGTAGTTTAAAACTACATACGTACATCTAGTTTCGAAGGTGGAAGAAGTTATGATCATCGCCTGCCCGGGTATGGGACGGCATAAACGACTTGCATCGGTAGCTAGATTTGCTGAGCATTCAAACAAAGCAACAGTTTGTTCCATGCTCAATATTTTAAGTTTTGTTACGCCTTCGAAAATAATCAATTCCCAAAACAAACGATAGAACGATGTGCATCAATTATGAGTTTTTTTAGTGCTCACACGCTGTTTTCTAACGGAATCGGTGAGTCGGGCGTAGTCTGGAGTCGTCTTTGTACTCTGGATGTATGATCTGCAACTTCCAGCATTAGAAGTTTGTTGCAACAGGTTACGTTTCCACAGTTCTTATCATCCTTTTGTACGGCCAATAAATTTCGAATAGGAATTGTGAAAATCTGTAGATGTACCTTCGAAAATGCACTTGTTCCATGTCTTGTTCACGGCCGTCAGTCGCAATTCAGTGCACATAACTCATACACTTTTTCATTGCTACTACCTCTGAGATTTGTTATACACTTCGACTAAGCACATCGAAGTGCAAGAGTCTTCCAGAAACGAAACTACGTCGATCCTCCCAACTCCCTTCTGTTCTGTAAGTATGTATGGTGTCGTGGAGATAGCTTAATTAGAAAAACTAGTCAGCCACTTGTAACTGGGATTGCCGTACACATCTAGAAACGATTTGGTAGACCGTTAACTCAAGTTTTTCTACAATAAATTATCGCACATGCATCTATTGCCATGCATTTGTCCAAAACTACACACACCGTAATCGTCCCCAACATTTTCAGTTTGCTAATCAATAATACAAAGAGCGACATCATTTTAGTGAATCTGCTCATCTCGATGAGTTTACATACAGTTCGTGGTTGGCTTTGTGGCTAGTCTGATTAGCATGTGTTATCTTGAATTAGGTAGGTCGATCTAGTCATTATAACACAAGTCGGACATTAATTAGTTATAGTGTACGGTCATGCTATCAGATATAATTCTTTGTGTCGTATATACTCTACATAATCAAGATTCATGCACAGGTTCGTTCAGAGTGTACGAAGTTTTGCGTTGGATAGAATTACACACAATCCGTGTATTTTGGGTTTACTACAGAAAAAACTTGAGGGAACTTGATACTTCCAACTTCATTTCAACTACGGATCATGCCTTAACACCGTCCTCATCCCTTGGGCTGTTGGATCGCCTAGTGGCGGTTTTAGTCATACTTAACCAACTGGCGTGTTAGAGATTAAGGGGAGAAAAAGGTCACAATGTTTATCTATCATAAATTCCATCAATTGATCCGATTCAAGTGGAATAAACGACTTGGCGATGCGGCCGTTCGCCAGTTCGCATGTGCGAACATTTTGTCAATAAACGAGAACACACAGTATAATAGCTGAGCCAGGTACTCTGTGCTTTGTCTGGGCGTTTTCCGGACCTTACGGCTGAGACTGCCCAGGATTGGGTGAAACCACAAAGCAGTCAGGTAATGGAGTGTTTACGAAACACGAGGGAATTTTCTTTGGAAAATGTCAGTAGATATCGACTGTCAGGCCGGGAGAACTGAGCTCGCCCACCGTTAGGTACGTTATCCCAAGTGAAGGTGACTGGCCTTTATCCATGAGATTATTAGCCCTTCCATTTTATCCCTCGATTATCAGTTTTTCCCTCTGTTTATTTTTGACAGTTACCGTATCTTCCAAACTTGTTCTCATCGCGGATGAAATTGACAGTGGCTCGAACCACAGTGTTGTCTAGTTAGGCTCATGTCATTTATGAATGGATCAACCTATGTGCTGATCCATCGCACCTAGCGTAGATAACTGATTAGAAATTTCTGCTACACGCACATTCGTATTGATTAACAGAACTGAACCATCTCTCCGCATTTTTTGCATGAATTGTGTCAAATAAGTGACTCGCTCACAAAGCTGCACTGGATTGTATTCTCGTGCAGACCAGCTGTTTATATCAGATTGGTGTGCCAAGTGAATTCCTACCTAAGGAATTTGATCACTGTTGTAGGCATCTTCATCATTGTTTCCAGACACTTATTGGTAGTAGGACAATTATAAGATTCACACAGTGGCACTATCACCTTCGAGCTGAAACATTCGCCTTTCTTATTTTCAGGTGAGTAGTCTAGTAGGTGGCTTCGTCTTCATTGAGTTCATGAACTAAAGTAGAAAAGTGTGAACGTGAAATATTCCGTTGCATGTACCTCATAGCGCTTGCCTACCATATGCGCCTACTTGATTCATGGCATAAAGCAATCAATATTTAACATGTTCGATCTCCAGACGATATGTCCCAATTTAAAAAAAAACTGCGGGATACTTAGGGGTTGTTTTTGTCTAATATTTTTTAGAATTAGCAAATCAATGAGTTCGTCTGCTGATGGGGATTAGGTTCTACGTAGCTCACCTAGTAAGACACTTGCGGCGTCTGGGCATTCGCTTCCTGTCAAAGGTTCGAGTCTAACCAAAGTTCAGTTACCTCGCAAGTGAGTCTAATCTAAATTAACAAATCTACCTAACCAGTTACAGGTAACATATCTACAGTGCTCATTTGTGACGTTTACAGATTTCGGCGTGAATTGCTCCGGAAATTCTGCTGAGACAGTCAATCCCATCGACAATTTGATAGCTTCCATGTGGCCAAGTGGGATAAGTAAGCAACTTAGTCTAAGTGCTAAATTTCTGAGTTGGAGGCTTTGTTTCGTGGCTCAGCTGCTGCATTATTTTCCGATTCTGGGCACTCTGTTTTTGTCGTTTGTTGAAGCTCAGACGAAACCCATACTTTCCATAGCTGGTTTTCTTCTGATTGCCCTCGCGACTCAGAGTCGGTGGCTTGAGATGTTATATAAGATGGCTGCTGATCGAGATCAGTGGCGTGAATGTTGTCGTTGTTTGTCCGAGTT
>LOND01000453.1:85965-99081 GCA_014220965.1 Paragonimus kellicotti
TCGATGTTCAGGAACACTGAATGAGGCAAGGATAGGACGGTGACAGAGCAGAGAATTCCATGCAAAGTAAAGCAAGATTTAATTCCACACTCCCATCCTTCTTAATCCACAACCGTTCCTCAAGTCGTATGTAGCCTATGAGTAAAAGTGAGGGGGAAAATAAGCTTGCGGTTCTTTTTAGAACAGAGGAGATTAATGAGTCAATTTGGTCAACAAGCCGAATTCACTCAATGTTGACCTATCATTAATAAACACTGAAATTTAATGAGCGCTGCTAAGTCCGTATAAATACTACTAGAGATCAAACGCTGTTCATGAAATTTTCCAAAAAAAATACGCCAGTGAACGATGCGCAGTTGCTTGTTCCGGTGACTAACAGAGAACAAGGAGTCCAAATAACAAGCGTCCGTTGAACATGTACCAGCGTGCCCTGGCGAGAACCGAATTTAGGAGGGGTTGTCAAGAATAACCCAAAGAAGAATATTAAGGATGGTGTGTTATATCGCTTTCGGCAATCCAGGATGCTTCATTCAGTGACACGAAATCAGTTATTCCAATAACGCTGACGTCCTGCTGCAAGTATGAAAAAACGTCAGGAAAAACAATCGAAATGAATAGAACCTACACGGCATTGTTAGCTTTGAACACTAAGTAACCAGATACTTAAATTATGCAGCAGGGAAAGTGCTTAGAATGGAACAACCATAAAGTGATTCCGCAAAGTTGCTACCGCCAAATGAAAGTGAGTTCATTGAAACCATCAGGTATATAGAAGGTGACAGCATGTCAAACAATGTCAGGCAAGAACGTTTTATTAAGTATATAATGATAGTTATAAAAAAGGAATAAAATAAAGCTACATCCTCTACGCGCGCAGCAAAAGGCAAAATAAAATATAAATTGGAACCCAATTTCTTGAGGCAAACCAAATAAACGTCAAAGATTTCAAAATTCGACATCACACCAAACCTAGAACGTCAAACATGCCAAGAACATTCAGCCAGTACTCTCAGTTTTTTAGTTAAAACCGATTCTGCTGATCTCCCGATGCTAACAGACCTCTTTCCCTGAAGTGCTAACCCATCGAAAAGATACTATCAGGATAACAGTAGGAGCATATCGCTTATTAATAGTGAACAAGATGGACACACTCCGTTAGGGCTACCAAGTAACAGCTGTAAGGACCACATAGCTTGTGGTTTCATAACGCTTGATCTCAACTCAATATCATCCAATTCGTTTTATCTTTGTTTTAACTCGTATTATGAAAACCGCTCGTCGTCTGTTCATGTCTCGAGTAACCGCAATCTGCCCCACTGGGCACACATTGACATCATAGAAAGTTCAAACATTGATATACTTCTTAGTTAAAAGTAGTAAAGAAAGCGGAACCATTAGAAATCGTCAGTGTTCTAATCGCAACCACTTAGAGTTGCTGGTGAACCTCACAATCCCTTTGATGCCTAAGCTAGCAATCCTCGATGTGTATCAGAGGTGGCTTCACTTACGTGATCAGTACATTTTTTAATGGAAACTGGATTCAAAACTGGTTTGGTCGCAGGATTTGATGGAACGACAGTGTGATGAACGCTAGACCTCAGAACTTTGACGACTGGACTACGGCTTACTCGTGGGTTTCTATTTCTAATTATGTAAGTTACATAGGCTGAAGAGTAACGTACTCATGTCTGGGTCCCCGAGGGCTTTTAAATCCATGGTTCCAGGGTCTTCGTACCCGAAGTTCTGATCGGTAAAACAGAATCACGCACGTAAGTAGACCGGCGAAACCCAACAGATTTGCAACAGGCTGAATACAAGTTTAACGAGGTGACCGATACTTCTGAAGAAATTCAAGAGGTGATAGTCATTCGGGCAATAGCCTGCTAACAAAACAAGCGGAGGAATATAGTCAATCGAACTGTACCGACAACGTCACAACCTTCAAGGATAGCAAGTCGTCGGCAATAAGTGCACTAGATGGCTTATAACAGCGATCCACTGTAATGGAAACCGAGTTCAAAATTCAGTTGGTAACTATTGCAATAACACCTGAAATCTCCAATGTTTGGTGAACAAACGCGACCAAGCAAATTTCGAGAAGGTGTGGTGATAATCTTGAAGACCCATGCTGTAAAGAAAGAGCGACCAATGATCGAGAGGGAAAAGTCATTCAATGTATTCACCTTGTAATTGCGTCAAAACGATTGAGCATCGGTGAATACAAACCAGATGATTACCAATAGATCAGGTGAATAAATGTAGCAAAATAAACGCACGCCTGACTAGACATATCAGACAAACATCCAACAGGCAATATAAACCAAAGCGAAACGATTACGCTGCCCACCCTGCGAAAGTGCTGACAGGTTTGGATTTAATTCAGCAACATGACTTAAATTCTGTTAACAATAGTCTGCTGACTGTGACTAACCAATGAACCATTAACAAGAATAGCAAGGATTGCAAACGGCGAAAACTTATGGGCGAAAAAGACAAGCACTGACGGATTGGAAGTGCAGTGTTTTCCAGGTAGTCAACAAATAGCTACAGCTTTACGCGCATAATTATGACAGACCATCAGCTTCTACACAACAGGACGTTTGTCCCCATATTACAGGCTAAGTCGTACAAAAGTCCAATCACCATCCTCTTCCTTCAACTCCTTTACGGCTGTTGACGCATAAGCTCCGGTGACATACGACGATGAGAAGGTCATAGATGAGAGTGTAAATAACAAAGCCCCAGTCTACCCATAAACAATCATGCGTATGTTACGTGAGCATGGTGGTCCTGCCGTTGACTCGAACCGAACCGAAGCCCAGAGGTTTTACTATTGGGTCACTTCTAGATCGACAAATGGTGCAGACGAGCAAGAAGGCCAGAAGGCTTCCTGATGGTGTTCACCGTGTCGAAGCCACATACAAGAACAGTAAAAATAAGGAAGGTTAGCACAAGAAATCCTGTAATTCAAAGTCAGGACTAACTCAATCGTCGTATGACCGTGAACTATTTACGAAGACCAATATTGGCAAACCCGAATTCTGCGTTAGTGGATAAACTAAAAGAGATCAACTATCAAGGCCAAAAATATGTCAACTCGCAGAACAAAAGTGCAGACAGAATTCCTTAACTAAATGAACCCACACGTGTACGACGGTCCATCACCCGCGCGCATACAACAATTCAGTGTACTTCACACAGATATGTTAATCTCCAAACAAGCAAACATTAGAAACGATACAGGAGTAGACAAGCAAAAATATGAAAGCAACGACAGACAAAGACCAATGAGAGTAAATCGATGCAAAAGGCAAGCGAAAAGAGAAGGTGTTATGATCACACTGAAAAGCACTTTAGTAAGCAAGAAGAAAAAATTACTATCGCAGTCAAGAAATCACAACTGACGACTCATCGTCATCGTCTTCGGCAACAACCTCACGCTTATCGCGAGTGGCCAGCGCCGTGTCAGTCGGCTTGGATAACGGTTTACGTGGGGGTTTTGCGAGACGATAGTCTCCCTGATCCATCATTTGTCCAATTAGGCCATGTGCGGTGGACAATAGATTGACCGGAGTAGTACCATCTGTGATCAGCGTGCTTTGCAGTCCCAAAGCGCTAAGCATGCGCAAATTGTGCTCTGAGCCAGCGTTCGCAATCGACTTGATAGTCTCTGCTCCGATAGAATTGACCATAGCGGTGAAGCGCGAAACTTCGATTTTCATTTCCTCCGTCTTCATTTTAAGTTTGAGCTGATCTTTCTCGCTTATATATTCCAACTCCGCTTGACGTGCCTTCTTCAGTCTTTCAAGCTCTGCATCCTATGCAAGACATGCAGCAAAAAAAAATAAGATGTGTGGCATGAATAATAACGGTTCACTGCTGAATAGTTAAGAATATCGTGAAAATACCACGTTTATTTAAAATGGTGGTTAGTTAACTTACAGTTTCGATTGCCATTGCTTGTGCATGCAATTTGGCCCGCTCAACAGCTGCTTCACCCTCTATGCGAGCCGCTTCAGCACGGCTCTGTGCCTCACTTGTGGCTTGACCAGTGCTCTCTAATGCAGCCAACTTGATCTTTGTTTCTAACAAACCACTTCGAGCAACCTCTGCAGCTGTCTCGTCTTCAATCCGTTGTCTTTCCAAACGGCCACGCGCTTCTTGTTCCAAACGTTCCGCCTCATGCCTGTAAAAGTGTCGGAACAAAAAGTACACAGTCTACAAAAAAGTTCGTGGATAAAATCCAGATCCAACGCGCATACTTCAACATAAACACTAAAATTATCCCATCGAAAAGCGATTGCGATAGTTCTGTATTCACAAAATGGCGTCGTCAACGTGTAAGACCAGTTCGGCAACAAGGAACGGAATTCTGAACCTACCGACCCTTTGGAATAATCGAAACCAAAAACGGTGTCGATTTACTGTTATAAACCACAACTACACAGTGGGCAGTCCACCACAACAAAATTAAAGTGATATAGAGGATCAAAAAGATGCGCCACACAGAGCAAGAGTTGACGCTTCTGAACACTAGTTGCGCGCATAAACAGTAGACATTTCTAAAATCTCAATATGGTGTCAAAGCATATCAGTAGCGACGTGCCGCGGCAACGAGAAACGTTCGGAGGGAATAGGTACAGAGACTGTGGGGGATTCGTCAGTCACTAGGTGCAAAGTCAATTGGCGTTGCTACTGACTAAACTAATACGAAGGTATTACGAGATCAGAAGCAAATCATTATTACTTCCCTCCTGAGTGCCTGACCGGTTCTTGCATTCTGAAATAGTCTGACAAATGTTTTGTATCTGTATGTTTAGATGCATGAACAATGATCATACCGAAACTATATTCGGAAAGAAGATCAAAAGTGCTCTGTTTCGATACAAATACTGTGATACCGGCACCCACAAGATTAATAAAGGGCTTTTCACATATAAGCAAGAGGAATGAAGGCATCAGACTCACCGGGCAGCTGCTTCTTGTGAATTGGTTGTGATCTCAATAGCCAGCTGGACAGATTTTTGCAACGAGTCGCGCGTACGTTGATCAACTGGCTCAACCGACTGTACGTCAATGCTAGTAATATGTAAGTTGTTTTGTGGAAATACAAACAGATCCTTAACATGCCCGTTTTCGTCCAAGCCAAAAACGGAGGTCCGAATAATTCGAGCAGAGTTCTATTAAAGAAGATGCGGAAATCCAAATTGTGTTTGTATTTTACTGGTCTGCCATAGATCACTCAGTAACATGACTTATTAAACAATCGGACAATATACCGGCATCCAAACCCATTTCTACTTATGAACAAACACACCTTAACGTGCTCCATCAGGTAAGGGATGAAGTGGCAAATACTAAGCACGCGTACTAGTCCAGCTTTCTTTATTTCACAACTGATCTCGACTGACATGAACAGTATTCCCCGATATAATCGCAGGTGTGCACATACATGCCTGCCGGATTCACATTATCAACCATAGACTGGTCTCCAATTGATGCGGAGTACTAATACATTATCGTTAGCATAAACAGCAATAAGTCAACGGTTTACACTTATGCCTGACAGCTACGTAACTACTGAACAAAAGATGCGGAATTAATGAGACCTAGTTGCCTGAAACATGTTTATGTAAAAACAGACATTTAACGTAAAGGCCCTGACAAGCAAACAGCGAAGCCATAATTCAAAACAAGGTGTCATTGACAAAATAGTTTCTTCGAGACTATCAGTGGTCCAGATAATTACCTACATTTATCACCGAAAACTCAGCAAAACGACAAAGACAGCTACGTCAATGAGCCTAATTAATTTATTCCATTAACGCCTCTAGTTTCTAATCCTGGGTCGTGACGGTTCAGACCAAGAGGGTAAAAGTAACCTAGCTGATTGGCAGCTGTCTTCATTTCCCCGGGTGAGCTGATCATCAGTCCACTTTGCATCGTAATTCAGCCAACCGCGGCATCAATAAAGGGTGCGCGGTGTGGCAGACGACTAAATGACATCCTTACCACGGCCTAATCTTCTAAGCAAGTGCGGACTTAAGTATGGAGTGGGCAAACGTGTTTGACACCCGCTATCGAATATTCGCTTTTTAGCTGCGTTGTTGTCTGTATGATGATGCTACCATATGCAAGCGAGCGGACGCAAACAACAATGGTAAAATAATCAAACACGGTTTACATATCTTATTCTGAACGGTCAGGTTTTGTAGTCGTACATTAACATTGCTCTCAGTCGTTACATAGATGTCATCCTTAACATTCAAAAGTTTCTGCTGCCAGTGATGACCTAAGTTAGTCCTAGTCTCGGAGATACGAGCTTCAATTTCCCTTTTAATAACTCTGCTGTATCTGCCGCAAGTTCCTAAGTATACGAACCACGCAACAACCTCCGTAGCTTCCCTATCCAACCCAAAATTAAAGAAAACGCAGTCTGCACTTTGAGACTAGAAGGCGCATTATGATGTGTTTGGCGAAAGCCAGATTTCACCGAACATTTTATGTGTTGTTTGAAATCTGTCCACTGGCGGCACCTTGCCATCAGAATAGTCAACAGTGTCAGCCTTATACTAAGTAGTTCTACGCTGACGTTCTTCGGCTGTCGTAGACAGTCCCTTACCAATCCGCCTATGAAATTGAACAGAAATGATGAAGGTGGTCTACCTTGACGTGATCTTGGTGATGAAACCTTAACCAGAGAAGTACGAGAAAAGAGCGCTGACAGTATGTTCATACAGCCTCTCGATACATCTTGCATTTAAGCAAGTGTAAAAGGGAACGCCGATCTACTGGATCGAATGCACCATTACAGACATTCAGTAGACAAGTGATGGAGTGGCATGTATAAACGATCATCAATAGGTATGCCACCATAGACTGTGCTTGTTTTCCTTGTTAAGAGCTGCGTGGTTCCTGTGATCTGTGACTGGAGACGCTAACGGTGACGGCTAGGATATTGGGGTTAATTGGCTCAAATACCCATGAAGTTAGAATATTCAATGAAACGGAGTGATCAAAACAGCGAGAACGTCGTCTTGCGAGTGCCGGATGATTTTCGTTAGCAACCGCCTGCTTGTTTGCCCAAAAGACGTAAGTACCTTGTTGCTGATTATCGGAGGTTAAACACAAGAATGTGGTTGCATTCATTTCCTCTTTTGTCCCTAAACTGGAGTTGTTTTTCACGGTTGTCGTGCAAACAATGCTACCACGGTTGTTGTAGAATACTGCAATGAAGTTCAGTTAGTTAAGAGAAAATGATGTGCACGAGAAAGTTGTGTAACTTACCCGATGGAAGTCGTCAAAATTGACCGACGCCACTGTTCCACGAATACGCGACGCAATGGCCTTGCAAGCATCTCCAATGAAATCCGGCACAGAGAAGAGTTTCGCAGCCTCTGCTTGACTACATGGATGTGGGACATTAAAATGCCAGTTATAAGACAACTGAAGAGACAGGCGTGCATGATCCGCCGTCTCTAACACCACAACATCCGTACAAAAATCAGGTCCCAACAACAAGCACAGACTTTTAATCATGTTTGGTCTTTTTGGCTTTCCTCCACTCAGGCTCAACTTGGTAAACTGTTCATCTGGTCCGAGCATAACTAAAGTCGGTCCGAATTCCACTCGAGCTCTTTTGTCTCGATAATCATACACTTGAACAGCTGCGTTGTGAGGCACCTGAAAACTGACAACTCTCGTCATATCCAACGGTTCATCTGATGTGGTGGAGGTCGGAGCTGGTCGTTTTTGAGCATAGGAACCACGATCACCAAGAGGATCTTTGCCCTCAGTTAACAGCTGGATCACATCTGCCGGCAACTTCTTTTCCCAAAGTTCTTCATCTTGATTTAACATGTACGCCTGACCAATCACAGCTCGGACGACACCAGTTTTATTATTTCGCACATATACGCCTTCGTTGCGATCAAGAGGGATCAGATTGCGATGACAAAACACAGTAACGTGGACCGGCGGCACGTACTCCATTGGGCCCCGGATCATCCAGTGATCACCTGGTTGTCGAATCTAAATGTGTACAGAAACACAAAAACGAAATTTAGAGAAAAAGAAAACATATTCCCTTACACAAGTCTGATGAAAACTGGATGTCAATTCAGCACCGTAAAACAAACAGTTGACTTAAAAGAACTATGAGGCAGAGCAAGTTAACTTAGACATGAATGACAACTTAAGACGCAGCAATATATTCTTACTCTTACTGATGCACAATATAAATAAAAAACGTTCCCGCTCAGTGGATTAGATTAGTTCCGTTGCAGGCAATACCCTAACACGAACTATAAAAGGTAGGCGGAGGGATGGGATGACATAGCCGTACAAAATGAATAGTCTCGAAACGCTTAAACCTGTTTAAACACAGTGTTTCCTCAGACAACAGGGTGTTTATGCAGCCACATAGTTCATCCGCTCAAGTATGCACCTTCGTCGTCCCATGAATGACTGGTTTGGTTCCAATCTGGTTGGTTACTCAGCAGTTCACTTAAAACGTACTGCTCTCGAAATAAAAAAGACTAACGATATCAACAAAAGCCACGCGGTCGCGTGCTCGAACAATACCCATTCAGAACACTCCTGTTGTCTCGGTTCTGACGGCTTGGAAACAGTATCCAATTCCACCCTCCATGTGCGATTAAGTATGTCACATGGCAACAGACGCCTTGTGATGTACACTAAAATTAGCGATCTAACCTCACCTTATGTCAAATCTTTGACAACAGCTAAGCTAAACGTGCTTGAAGTTAAAAAAAAACCTCCAGGTTTCAACAACTGTCTCAATTTAGATTAACAACATATTCGAAAGAAGATTCACCAAGCCGATAATTCTAACGTTGCTCATCAATAATAATACTTACGGAGGAATTACAGAGGTAAACGAAAGACTGATTTACAACTGAAATAACTATATACTGGAGGTTACAGAGATCCGCTCTAAACAATGGTGGCCTGATTGCTGAGTTAGGTGCAAGCAGTGGCAACAACGCCGACTAATGGTATAGAATCCTAAACCTCGGAACACATAAATGCTTCAGATGCTTAAGGTTTAGACAGTCTGGCAGTAGTACCAAACTCCTCATATGTGACGTTGGTATACCGAAAGTCGAGAGATCTTTGTGATGCAAAAGACGAAAACGTACTGTTCGTGAACGTGACCTTTCTCTAGACTTAATGACTTATCCTAACCCGCTTATTGATTATCCACCCCTCTAGTTGTTTGCTATAAAAAAAACGCACCCGTGTTATTGTAAATTTGGTACTGACGAGTCAATACGAAATGCTTGCATCTACCAGTTTTCGTGTTCTAACTGCTTTGTTCAAACTGTTCAAGAGGAACCAACTGTTTCAAAGTTCGATACAGTTTGCGACCAATTATGCGAAAATTTCTTAAAACTACTTTAAATTTCAAATTCAATATTTCGAACGTTATCCTCAAATTTTTTCGACGTCCACAGAGACAACTACCTAGCCTACCTATTAGCGACCAACATAAACGTGCGTCAAACAATCCAAAACCTCAGTTCTTCCATGGTTGCACACAACACTAGAATAAGCAAGCTGTATATTACATCACATTTTTGTTTAGAAACATTGACATTTTTTAGGTTGACTATACCGTTCCAACCTTGAGTAACGTTTTCTCATAACGCTTTTTTACCACTGATTCTTAAAACCTGGTAGAAACGGGTTAAAAGCTGTTGCACAGTTGCGGATGAAAACTAGAAATTCTCTAGAAGGAATAACGTCAAAACAGTACCTGAACCCACATACAGCCATGACTTCTGAGCACCCATGGCGATCAGTCATTCACGAGTTTACGCGCAAATAACCCCACAGGAGACCGGGCATAAGTGGAAACGTTGCAAAAGGAAGTTTTTCCATCCACGTAATCTAAGAGGCCAAAAAGCGAGCCTACTGAAAATGTTCGATGTCATAACACGTCTAGTGACATATTTCGCATACGAATATGGCGTATGTGGCCCTTGCAGTTCACAAACTACACTTAAATGACGGATTTCTCTTTTCCAAAATGACAAAGCCTCTGGGGAATCCAAGACATGTTGCTTTTTGAGGGCGAATTCCCTCAAATGAACTTTCCAGATGAGAGCTAGCTTTAAGCGCTATTAAACCGACCTCTCAAATCGAAGGACATTTTTCAGATGCAAAATAAAGGCGAACGTGTAGCCTGTTGTTGACCTGCCTTAGATTTTCTCTATAAAAAAGGGTCATACTAAATGCCTCCCCTAGTTGAACACTGTAGAAATTACGGGAAAAAACCTTGAATGTTAATGACATTTGATAACATGGAACCGTTGATAATCCAGCATTGTTTCTAATAAGAGACCTTCGTTTACGTTAAACAAGAAACCATTATTCCGCACATGCACCACAAAATAAATTTTAACTCTACTGGTGCATAAAGAAGCAAGCTGCGTAATTATGGGTTAACAGGCAACATATTGCTTGACCAGGTGAGCAGTTGAAAGTCGTCAAAATGGTAACTTGGTTGTTTTAAAAATACAGCGTACCTGAGTATGTTAGTGCCAAGCAAATCGTAGGGTGTCATAGTTCCGATATGGACAATGGATTACAAGTAAATTAATTTACCCAAACATGACCATTTACTTTTCAGTGGAATTAACACATATAAATGGTTAACCGCGTTACCGACTTGTGCAAATTAAAATGAATTCTAAAACACTTAACAGACAGCTGACCCTGCATAGAAGGATGTGAATGGGCAGAGCCAGTGATGCGAGCAAGCGTGACGAATGTAGTAAAAAGGAAGGAAACGCACTATTTTTTTCCTCGGCTTCGCCAACGCTTCTTCACTTCCCGCAGAATATTCCTCGGGTTCGGGTAACTCGTCTTCGAACCGATCCTCAGCACGAAGTATAAGCCCTTCATTCTGTTCTAGGATGTATGAATCCACAACACCACACTCTAAACTTTCTCCTGGTTTAAGAAAGAAGGATTGTTCACCGCGTACAAGGAGCTTTTTCCCAAGCTGAGGTACGCCGGACGCGTCAACAGGGTTCAAAATAACGCAGTATTTATGTGCCTCAAGGACAGTTATATCCACCGTGGATACGACCTCTTCGAACACACCACAAATATGACTATCGGCGTCGTCAGAAGTGATGAGCCATTCGTCTCCGAAACGGCGCTTCTTTTGAAATTTATCCACATGGGCCTGTAGAGCTCGGACATGCAATGCAACCTGCAACAGGAAAAAGTAAAGAACATTTTACATGCAGGTACGAGGAAACGACATTCGAGACAAGTCGTGACCAGAGATCAAAAGCTACCGACAAATGGTAAACAACTAAAAGTTATCCGGCCGTTGAGAATATACACAGACCATCCGTTACCGATAGTCGTTGCTTGCGTACGGTTGTTCGTACATAGTGGAATCACCATCTGATAATCCAGTGTCAGAGAGCACATTGTCAGGATCGCAGCCTGCACAAGTCCCAACACGTCATCTGCTTGTTTGGTTACGACTGATACTTCGTGCGCCACCACACCGCCTACCCCGTAAATCCCTTCTTACGAAATCCGTGATCAGCTAAGAAACATTACAAAAGGGTAATGGGCCAGCACCAAAGGTAAGACTTACCTCCGTCGGCTAAATGCGGTTTTCTAGTTCGGCATGTAAAGATCTGGGGCATCTACAATTAAAATGTCGTTCAATATGCCTCAGTGTCGGAATTAGTGGTGTCTGTAAGCTCATGCACCATTCCATCTATGCAGTTCGATTATCGACATATCGTCTGAGATTGCCTTGTGTAATTAGTTCACGCATCTGCATGCATTCAGCACTGAGCAATAACGACAGATAGATGTGTGCACAAGGTAATACATTTGCACAAACTGCATCCAGTAGCCACAGCAACATATAATAAGCCAAAAGGGGTGTAAATGTGCGCAGTGATTTTCGCCACATAATGACTCCACTCAAAGCAAGCATCCCAGCACAACCGGTTTTCAACTTCTGAGCCACTCTTCACTGAAAAAGACGAGTCTTTCCTTATTACATGCTTACCTCGGTATAGCGAAATATCCGATGCAACTAGCATCCTTTCCCAAACCCTGAGCTGACCGAGTAAAAAGCTTATACATACACATTCATAATGCTACTACACCATGGCCGCAACTAATACGTGTACCTGCTAAGTTGCCATTGCGAATAAAAGCGAAGTCCAATAGCCGCGACATCTGATGCTGATAAAACATAAGGCAATGTGCCCCAGGTGGACACGAAACACAAGGGTTCAGTGGTCAGTTTCATTCGACCTTAGTACTTTACACAATTCCTTAAACTGTCAGGGCTTTAAATATTCCGGATCACGTTAACCGGATTGTACTAAATATTGAACTTTAAGTAAACGAACAATCATGAGATGCACGTGGATATTCGGGCAATTAACACAAGTTTAAGTGCACGAGATGTAAGCGAGAGCAATATATGTTAAAACACATTTGATCCGTACACACTGAGTGTTGTTAAACACTGTCCATTTCTCAGATCACCCAGACGCAGTAAATAAAGTATCTTCTCATTGAAAACTTGCACTGCCAAACATAACTTGCCTCATGCTAACTGCAAATATTTTAGACTACTTAAATGTAGCGAGTAGTGCCAAATTACATAGTTCACTTCGCATTACAGGGAAGGTATAACCCACACAGTTGAAGTCCGCATTTCCAGACAGCGTCCACTATGAGGAGACAACGTTGTGCACAGAAAACGAGTGCGATCTTTTGTTTTAATAACTCATAGTAACTGAATGAGAAACGGTGATAAACACCTACTATAATTAGAAAGCCAAATGTCACAGCTTGCTAACAGGTCGTTTCCGTGACACCTAGACTGCACCATGACGCGGTATGACGGTTTATGCATCTCGATGACCTATCGGGATAAACTGGACAGTGTAACAACCATACCGACAGAGTCGCTCATAGAAGGCAGGCTAACAGGTAGAGTTCTGACAAGCTGGTTGGGAGTCGGAAGAAAGTTGGTATAATTTCCCGGAAAAATAATAGTTCTAGCCTATACCGCTGCTTTGCGGTATAGGCTTTGGAGCTGCA
>LOND01000453.1:101139-111789 GCA_014220965.1 Paragonimus kellicotti
CGGCCTACTGGCGTCCTGGCAGTATCTCAGCCCACACACAACCATGAATATTCACAACAACAATAATCCATACTGCATCGGCCGTCTCGCAGTATAAACCGGGTCGCCCTATCTGCTGCATACAGCAGGGTGGATAGGCGAAAACATGCTACTGCTGACCCCCCCCACTGTCCTATCAAATTTAGCTCTCAGGCCCCTCCCGACCTCCATTTCTGGTGATTACTCTGCAGGTCCCACAACAGATATAGCTAGTCACAGTAACACTGTGTAGGTAAATCCCATTTCTTACCATCTAGCCTCAGGCCTCTCTCGTCCCTTGCTTAGACCTAGAATGCGAATTAATATAGGTGCTTTCAACGTTCGCACGCTAAAACATAGGTCAGCAGGCCGCTCTCGCACGAACGTTAGACTCGTTGCATGTCGATACCTGTGTTTCGGAGACTAGAATAAAGTATAATCAAACAGTCGATCAATATGTTAAGGCAAGGAGTCGTCAAAAAGACAACTTACATACGGCTCCCATTGCCTCTCTTGTCACTATGTGCATTAACTTCATCATAGACGGTAATCAACACCGGTGGTTTACACCGATGCTTAACTGCCACAGCATTAACTTCACCAGCAACTCAGTCCAAACAACAACATTCACGCCACTGAGCTCGATTAGCCGCCATCTCACCTAACGTCTCAAGCCACCGACTCTGTGAGTCGCGAGGGCCCCAGCCCGGGAGACGAACCCGACCTACAGTAGCCAACCCCTTCGTGAACGATTTCATTTGTCTACGCCAGGTCATCATCTGTCCATAATGCACCTTATGCTAGTCAGTCTTAGCGACGGCAGTGTTCGGTGTAGTCGACGACTTACTGGTATCCTTAGTAGACGGCCTAACCAATAGTCTGCGCACGCTTGAAAAGTGAAAAATGAACTCGCTTGATACTCACTACCAAATACCCGCGTTTTAACGTTCCTCGTTGCTTACTCCTCGGTGCCACCCGATGACGAGCGATTGAACGCAGATATCGGTGATCAAACATCCGAAGACGTCGGTCACCTTGAGTGGTCAAGCTTCGCGACCATAAAGTAATAGTCCTTATGAACACGAGACTCTTATGCTTCAGAGAGATGTCTCTATGTAGCCAGAGATTTGCAAAACACTTATCGGCTAAAGGTCACAACATCGAAATTGTACCATCGTTTACGGTCCTTCTGAACGTTCACAATTCACAAACGTGTAAGTATACCAAAGCCCTATTGACCAACTTCGGCAGCCGGTAGTCGAAAACAACTGACTACAAATCTATGTCTGCCGTAGGTTTACCTGTCACTTACGACCTATTCAGATGTGCACCTCGAGCCATTTCATCTAGGTCTTGCTGTTTTTTTTGTTTTCATGCTAGTCACAAATGTATGAATGGAGAATTTTCGAAATGAATTTATACTGTAATTTGTATTTACTGATTTTGAGCTTGCGGAAAAGGCAAACATCAGCAAATACCAGGTGTGTTCCTGAAGCGTATCCTCGTTGTTTCCCGATGTCGCGATACTAGGAATAGTTATGTGGCAGTTAAGCATCAGTGTGAACCATTGATGTATTGCTGTCTATGATGATGATGATGATGATGACGGAATAGTTCAGTATGATTACAAAAACGAAACTGTGTATCAACTTCTGCACCAAACGGTCTACTCTTGGGCTGCACTGAACATCCAGTTACAACTCTATGATCAGCGCTATTGACAAACAAGCAGTACGGTGACGGGATCTCCTCCTGATCCACTTTTAACAGACATCCTCATGTGGAGGCTAGAAACAACGGACAAATACAATGACCAACGACATATCGCTTAACTGCAGATTTGCCGACGGCAGTTTTATCACGCTACCAGAAATGTTTGATGTTGTACCCTTAGTACGGCCGTTCAATGAAGAGTATCCATCTCTATCATTTACGGAAATCGGTGGATCATTTTATCTACAAGATGTGACACTGAATAAGCATGAAAACGATCCCACTGAAAGGTATGTTTGCTAGAAGTCCGTTTCGTACATCCTAGATAGAAACGAAATCTGTTCCGTAAAGACTTTAGATAAGCTGCATGTTGTCGCTAATATGCGCCGGGGAAACGGGTACCCGTATCACAATATAACGAAACACAGTAAGATTGCTCCGGCCAGTCATCAGCGTATCCAACTTCTGAGAAGTAATTGTTTCGGCAGCTTCCATTCACAGGTGGCCTGGCAGTGGAATCAACCAAACGCCGTCCTCACCGGTCGCTTAGACACACGCCTCTAGCAGCCACGTTACGAAGCTGGTTCGCTACTAACACAATGTTAAAAACGAAACACCGGTCCAAGAGTGATCACTGCTTGTGAGCTCGTTTTCCTGCCACTGTGCGAAGAACAACACAAGTCGTGCGACTAAGTGTCTAGCTGAAAGGATTAAGTAACATCAATCAGTCTGCATTGGTAGTGGAACAAACAAAACAATCATCAGTGCAATTACTTCACACCTGGTGGACTCTAACTACACAGCTAATACTAAATCCACTTATCTCATTGTCTACAAGTTCCCACTGAGTCAGCCATAGGCAGTCTTTCAGTTCATACCAACCGCAGACGAACTGATCGTCATTCGTTCACATAATCCGATTTTTTGTTGCCAAAAGAAATGTGTGCACGACCTGCAACTCCCATGTCCACGGTCGGATCATTGCTATCACACGGTCACATCAGTGACCAAACTCCGGTGACGTAATGCGTGGGCGGAACTCAGACCACTCTGTACTGGATCAGCCTCGTGTTGCAAAGTTTCGATTTTAAAACCTACTGTCAAATAAACGCACATTTGACAACCTATGAAAATGCAGCGGCCTGACGAGTAAGTGAAAACAACTGTTCATCACATTCGTTACGCGATCAGTTGTGAGTTATATTCAATGTCAATCGAAATCCTCTACTACCTATCAGCAATTGACGATATTCGCTGAATGCTATTATCTACAGTGACTTACCAGTCCCCCCAATTGTGTGCGACTGACAGTGGTGATGTATTTCATAAGTCAATTCTGAGAGGCGTTAAAGAAAGTGGGATAGTTTTAGGACATGCTATGATCTGAGACCAATTTAAGTGGACCCTAACAGAGGCAAGCTGAAAACAAATTACTGTATAACCCGATACGGTTTGGGTGTATCGTCTTCGGATCATAGATTCAAAACATCTTGCAGTTGCAAAGAAATGAATGGTTATCCGAATAACTGGCAGTAAGAGATAATGACGATGACACAAACTGGAATTCTGACAGACTCGGTAAGAATTAATGTAGGAAAGTAAATGTCGCAGCAAATACACGTATAATTTGGACCAGGATGGTGCGTATCATGAAGTATACATGACTACCGTTCTTGCTCACCTTATCCGTGAGTTTGTACGCGGTCCTAACTTCAACAACTTCTTCATAGGGTCCGGGAAGATAGACACCAGGTTTGTAAACCAACCACTTTTCACCATAAACCCGTGCATTACCACTACGATCCACACAGTCCTTCAACGCTTTCAAACACAAGGCAGAATTAGGTTCGATTGTTACCGCTTGAACGGGTTTTAGCAACTCCACCTCCTTTCGTGGATAGTATGTACCTACGAGTAAAATGAAGTAGAAAAAGGAAACAGCGGTTGACTGAGGACAAAAGGCAAAAAATACTAAGAGTTTGGATTAAGTTAACAGCCAACTTCAAGATGAAAGCTCTCAGGACACCGCAAGATAAATAATCGGTAAAACTACAATGGCAAAAGTTATGCCGAACATTTAAAAAAAAACTAATGATACCACGCTGATATGCTACAGTGCCTAAGCATGAGTAATTTCTATTCGTAAATACTAAAAGTCGTCCGCACCTTTGAGATTAGAATAGGCTGCCATAAAGTACATACAATATGGTAAGTGCACATATACTCTTCAAGTTACATATATATATATATATATGCTAAACGATATGAATGATGTTCAGCTTGAAATTAACCAAATTCCCGACTACTCATCAGTAATCTAAAATATCGCCTAGCAGGTTTAATGAGATCGGAGATTTCGACCTGTCTTCAGTCTTAATTGCGGGTTGTCGATTGCAGTTAACAGACAGTAACTGTGTCTCCTATCGAGACGATCGGGCAACCTGATCATTACTCACAAGCGAAAGTGGTTGAGCGTTCACATATGATAATTCGGTCGTGCATGATGTGTCCAACAACGCAGTGATCAACAAGTTAGTCTCATGAGGGCGGGGCGAGAATATGTAACACTGACGAGCTTTAACAACAGTGTGAATTGAGTCTGCTTCTTTTCGAATGGGCTGGCTGGAAAGTTCACCTGAATGCGGAGGCTGTAATCAAATGTGAATGGTCTTCAAGTTGGAATATTTCAAACTAGTCTACCGAACAACCTACTTCCAACTTTGACTCCTCCTCCGCCTCCTCCTCCTCATCATCATCATCATAATCATCATCATCATCATCCTCATCCCCATCCTCATCCTGACCAGGGTGCTACATCACAAGTTTGTGGCGGCAACGCAATAGAAGCAGCAGGCCAACTAAATTGACTCCAAAGTGTTCTGCCCAACGCTCTAACCTTCTGGACTTATTACAGATTAGTGTACCGTCTACCTCGCTGATGGCTTCACTGACCGACGGTCGCCCGGGACCAGTGGCACGGGTCAGCTTAAACAGTTTACCGCCGAGTTCCTGAGACAAATGGGTTTCCAATTTCCTTAACTTCTTCCAACTAAATCAAGCCGCCTCACGTATCAGCACCTTTAAATAACGTCTCAGTTCCTACAGAAGAGACTCTTACTAGCTTATGTAACTTACCAGGAACTTCCGCAGGCTCTAACAAGGCAGGAATTGCTCGAAAATCCAATGCTATTCCCGCCTATGTAACCCTGGCCGCCATGCTGCTACCTGCTTTCTAAATGGCCTGTGAGATTTGAGTCCAGCAGCTAGTAGGGTCTTCGGAGTGAGTACCACCGAGGCAGCTTACTAAGCTGCTTTGGTAATGATGCCTACATGAAAACAGTTCTCACGCTAATGGTTGGTGGTTGGTAGGGATGTTGTCCAGCTAATAACGCGAAACAAACGCAACGTACCAACCGCATGATCTGAATCCAGCATGTGCCCAATAAAGAACGAAAGTCTTGGGAAGATAGAACGCGCCCCCATCTATAACTACACGGCTCATGGTCTATACGAGCCAAGCCCGATCCGGAAAGCGGGCACTCAGTAATGCGTTTGATGTGCACGATGTACGAAACCCCTCGCCCCCCCCCCCCGCTCCCTCCCCCCCCCCCCCCCCGACCCCCCCCTCCGCCCCCCAAAAAAAGTGGGGGGGGGGTTTGGTTTGTTTGTAATGGCCCCCCTTTTCGCCGGGAATGAAAGAGCTTTTTGGGGCGGTCTATGCTGGGGGGGGGGGGGAGGGGGGGGGGGGGTGGGGGGGGGGGGGGGGGTGGGGGGGGGGCCCCCTTTTTTGAACAAAAAAAAAAAAAAGCGAGGGGGAATGGTTTTTTTTAGGGGTCCCCCCCCCCACCCGTTTGTGTAGGGATCCCCGCCCCCCCAGCGCACAGCTGCAACAATCGCCCACCATTATCTGATCGATGTGATGCTATCCCAAACCTACCACCTAAACGAGATTCGGCTTCACCAAGGCGACCGACCTGGGCATTCATATCTCCGGCCAGAAACGACTATATCAGAGCCACGTGTCGACCGAAGGAGAGTGGCCAGATCCGAGTAAAATGCGTCCTTGACGCCGATGTCACTACAGTCAGTAGGAGCATAAGCAGACAATGAATAATTTCTGAAAGTTTTGCGTCTAGAGCTGGTTTTAACAGAACCTGCCAAGCGGACGGCACAAAGTCTACTGTTAACAGGAATCCAATCTACTAATGCGGCTGCGGCCGTCGTGCTGAGAACTATACCTACCCCAGCCTGACCTGTAACAGCGGCTGTGGAGTCACCCGAAGTGTATAACCAGTATCGGGTAGACAATGCGGGTGCTGTTAGTTCCATACGTTGACTACTGTCATGGATTCTAGTCTCCGAGATACAGCAGACATCAACGTGCAACGAGTCTAGCGTTCGTGCGAGAGCGGCCTGCTGACCTATCTGTCTTAGCGTGCGAACGTTGAAGGCACCTATAGTAATTCGCGTTCTAGGTCTAAGCAAGGGACGAGGGAGGCCTGAAGCTGAATGGCAAGAGACGGAACTTACCGGCTCAGTGTTACTACAGTTAGCTACATCTGTTGTGCGACCTGTAGGGTAATCAACAGAAATGGAGATCGGGAGGAGCCTGAAAGCTAAATTTGATAGGACAGTGGGGAAGTGTCAGCAGTAGCAGTTTCGCCATCACCTGCTGCATGCGGCAGATAGGGCGACCCGGTTTATACTGCAAGACGACCGATGCAGTATGGATTTATTGTTGTGAATATTCATGGTTGAGATACTGTCAGGACGCCCAGACCTAGACAAGAAAACGATAGGTCTCAACCAAAGCCTTTGGCTCAAAAGCCTGTACCGCAAGGCAGCGGTTGGGTGGCAATGTACCAGAACTGGTACTTTTTCCGGAAAAAGATGCCAACCTTCTTCCAACCCCCAACCTGGAGGACCAGGAGACTGGTTTGTCAGACCTCTACCCATTGGCCTGCCTGGTATGAGTGACTATCGGTGTGGTGACCACACCGTCCAGTTTAGCCCAATAGGTCATCGAGATGCGCAAGCCGTCACACCACGTCAAGGTCCAGTCTCGTTGTGACGGTCCAGTCTCGTTGTGACAGTGCAAAAAACAGTCACAAAACAAACGTTATGTACGTGTGAGCCTGATACTCGCTCCGTAAAGTGGGATAATACTGACTGCTGCTGACAACGTTTAACTCTTGAGGAAAATGAATGTTATGAAATCTGGAGTTCTGTTAACGCGAGCCATTTATGACGTTCAGGAGCATATGCAAGCCAACTAACAAACAGCTTCCGTTCGAACTCTGAAAACTACCGTCATTAACAGCTGTGTGTGATACCTCCTATACAGTACCTCAGTAATTACTTTAGAACACAAATCGTCATCGGCTGATTTGCAATGCACACTTTCAGTAGACCTCATTGGACACCTTGCCGCCTAAACATCTAACCGAGCCTTTTGTGGAGCAGTGCTAGACGTTAGTCCAAAGTGTGTTTCAGCTGACTGGATCCCGCCCAATAGCCAACCTTGCACAGTCAGGTTAAAACGGCCGAACACTCCGGTAAATCGACTGTTTATCATTGTAGCATATACCCCCGCCAACTAGTCCAAACGATGTTCAGCAAGAATTCCGACACTTTTTAACCCAACTTCTGCACGTGACACACGGGCGTGAATTTAGTGGTTTCAACTAGAAACCTAAGCAAAAGGGCTGACAAATTAATATTGCGTTAACCAGTCAGATGACGTATGGATGACAGTGGACATCTACCATCGGATGGCGCATTCAATAACCATTTTTGACGGGAACTTGCTTGCCCAGCCTAAAAAAAACTAAACTGTCGTAATCAGATATCCTTGACTAGGATGGACCAAGTACTGTAGGTCGGTTGACTACACTGTAGTCGTTATTACTAACAAAAAAACCGGCCGTTTTTAGTATGTAAACAAACGCAGTCAACGACTTGCGTCTTACAATCACGGTTTGAACTGACGTCATCCTCTTCTAAATTATATGTAATGAACTCACCGGGGCCTTCGAATAACCATTCTTCACCAGCGATTCGTCTAACACCGTCATCAACAAAGTCCACCAACGCTTGGAGGTGCAGCGCAGCATTGGCGTGGACGATTGGGAGGGACTTAACGGGACCCTCTAGTTCCTCACCAGGATGAAGCGGAAAAGGCTCCTGATAAAAACGATAATCTTTATCGCCCACGCGGAGTTTAGCTTGACCACTAACATCTAAAATCGGATCACCATCCTCAGACACCATTACAGGATTCCGGATAACACAATATTCCATTGGAGAAAGACTAATCATCTTTGTCGGTCCCACAACAATTCTATGAAGGTTAACGGCACCGAAACAACTTACTTCTCATCTTGCAGACAAACATATGTTTTGGGTCCGAGAACCAGCCGAATCACGTTAGTGTTCAGGTTAAGGATATGCACATAATGATAATGTGCAATACGGATGATCGGTGATTCCTCTCTCAAAGGGTGTGCCATGGCGAAACTATTGCACAACAACCCCGCGCCAAACGTTAAAAATGTGGGTAATCGAAGGTCGTTTATACTTTGAAGCATTAAAACACATTCCAATTTCGGAGTAGCTTTTGTCTCCCATATTTCAAGAATGCTTACGCGTGTTGACGTTATGAAACTTGGGTGGTATGACCTGGAAATCGGGCATACTGCTTTTTCTCTCTATCAGATGTGTTGAAGCAGTGATTTAAGTATGGAAATTTAAAAAAATGATTAACCCTATCTGCCTTACAGACAAGTGCGAGGCCTCAACAAACTTCGCGGACAGTTTACTCCGCTAGTTGATTACCCGGTCGGTGATAGGGTTAAACCGAATGGCCGATATTGATCTTGCCTTCTGAGTTGTGGAGCGACGATATTTCACACGTCGGTCCTGCCGCACCACAAACAGACGTGTCAGATGACTTATATCAACGGGTTAGATTATTTGGCCCCCTTTCACCCTCCATCGTGCGAGCAAGAATGCGTTCAAAAACCGGTTTTGTCAATTTCGAAACTCCGTATCACCTATCATACATGTGGAGAGCTTTTGTGCCTCTTTGAAGGTAGCCATGTCCTTTTGAAGTATGGTTACCGAGCTTGGACACAACATTTCAAATGGGGGCGGAATATAGCTGAATGCAATTCAACGAAAGTTACTGGAGATGCGTTAGTGGTCGTGAATTTCTGTTGATACAGCGCTCAACGTGCTCTTGTTGCAACCTCTGCAAATAGGGCAGACGAAGTAGAAAAAGGCTATTGACTTGATTACACGAGCATCCCGTCTGCCGTTTCATTGTAAATTCAAATGTCTGTTATTGTGCATCCCTTAGACGCCTGGGGGGTCGACTGGAGAGAATTGGTGAGGATATGGCTTTTCAAGACATCCAGTGGTGAGTCATGCTTGAATGTCCACTCGCAGACTCTCCGACTGTTCCTCTGGAGAGCGCCCGAAACCCAAGCACTTCAATCCGGCTTTGTGTCACCTTTATATATGTAACTTGGGCTGACTAGGTTGTCTGTCACGTCATTTTATGTATACCAGTAAGGGCAGAGATCATGGACTGGACCCTTAGGTATACCACTTAGCGAGAAATCTTCCTGCGACGATACTCCTCTCACTCTCACCCTGTACGACCTCTGGATTAGCCTACAAAATGTAGGGGATTGTTCAGCTTCTCGTGGCCTCTAACCAAATAGCCTGTGGTTATATAGTCGAAAGCGTTCAGGAAATCTGGACGACAAACATCGACCACTACTTCCTTGTCCAGCTCCCCCATGACAGTGTCTAAAAATGTCAGCAGAATGGTGTGGCAGGACCCCTTAAAAATCCCTGTTGAGAAGGATTAACAACTTTCTCTTCGCGAATGAATCTGCAGATCCTCTCTACATAATAGAAGCTATGTCGAACCAGGGTAGAATGGTACAAATCGTAGAGATAAATGATATAAAAGTATCCCATATCACCCTATTCCACAGAATATTTTTTGGATTTACTTCAATGTCACGTGTTGTGAACTTCACGGACGCATGGCTGGCAGCCTCCGTTTCGGATTAACCTGTCACAGTGACTAAAACCAAAGGACACGTGCACACAACCATCACTACAAGTGGTTCGCAATGCAACACTCGCAGTTATATTCACATTTCACGTATACAGTATAAACTCGAAGGAATGAGACCGGAAGGTGTTTGAGTGAGGCCTTTTTATCCAGCCGACCGATGCTGGTGGTCTGGTGCGATGCGGTTAACCACTCGGTGGGCTGACGTGAAACTGGAACCCTTAACTTTCGGGAAATAAACGGACTTGAACGGTGAGGTCTAACTTGGGAAGGAATATGGTGGAGATGACTTAAGCTAGTGTTCCTTTCTACGGTACATTCTTACCGCACTCTAGGGGGGATATGCGGGTGAAACGAATTGGAGATTTTGGACTGGAAGGAAGCTGACAAAATATTCATCATACAGTACTACAACGGAGATGAAGTAAAGGAAAGTTAGCAGGCCACAGAAGACAAGTTTTCTTGATGGGAGAGCGCGTGAATTGCCAAACCAAGGCGGCAGTTGGTCGATGCGAACAAGAAAACCTAAGACGGACATAAGTGGTATAACCTATTTGAACTCAGTGAACGCGCTCTTTTGGTCGACGATGTACTATGGGTAGGCTGATGGTCTACTGATCCAAGTCGTCCAGCACATTCACAGCGGCACACATCGTAACACCACACGGTCATGTGCCCACAATCTATAGTACCGATGGTTCCCTTGCGTACTGCGAGCTTCCGTTCCTAACCGTGCGATAACTGTTCACGGAACTTGCGTACGCACGTCCGGATCCTACTTCTCCAGACCGTCCGGTCCAACGTCAAGTCTTCCTAACGTCTGAAATCAATGT
>LOND01000453.1:121896-148300 GCA_014220965.1 Paragonimus kellicotti
GCTGTGCAGGTAAGTCCTTTACGTTGTAAAACTGAATTTAGATGTTGGGAGGGATTTGCGTTAAATGGGACATTCTGGGGAATACGACTCGGACAGGCAGCCGCGAGTTCAATGGGCAATTATTGGGCGACCGTGGACGGAAGCGCGCAGTACGCAAGGGAGCCATCGGTGTCATATGTCGTGATGACATGACTACATGGCGTTGCGATGTGTGCGATCGTGATTTCGCTGGCCTGCTTGAATTAGTGGGTCACCGGCGTGCTCATGGTGCACCGCGGGCGAAAGGACGACGAGTACGTTAGGCTCAGACGGATCACCTCAACATATCCATTTTACCTCTGTTAATGATTGCATCGACCAAGACCTTGGTCGTTTGGCAACTAATCCGCTTCTCTTTTCAGAAACCTGGGTGTCTGCGGTCTTCTACCCATTCTTATCTTCAGCTTTGTTGGTGTATTGTATGATGAATGGTTTGCCTGTTCTTTTCGTAGTCCACTCTGAATCTTGTTTTTCATTCTTATCCTCTCTGGAATGCAGTAACATACATTCGTATACTGAAATGCTTCTTGTATTACATTTTACATATCTTTCTTCTCAGTTTAGATCTTGTCATTGTAGTCTCTCTCTGTTTATTTTCCGAGAGATAAGGGTTTCCTTTTCCTGCTAGCCATTCAATTGGCTAACCAGCATTGGCCGGCTGGACACAGAAGGCCTCACTCACAAACCGACCGAAGCGAACGCGTCCTTCGGCTTCGGTCACCGTGAGAGGCTAATCCGTCTCGAAAGCTGTCAACCGTGAGTGCTAATTGGCAAGCCACCGTGGCGTAGTGGTCGGGCTTGTATGCTATTTTGATCCGGCGGGATGTACCAACCAGCACCTACGTCCCAGCATGTCAGATTGGTCAAACGGGAGAAGCCAGAAAAAACCACTTACGCTCGTTGTGGATAGTGCTGATGTGTTGTGCTTTGGTTCGGTTAGCTATTTGTTCACGCCTGGTCTGATTAGTGTTTGACTTCGTTCGCACCTGCGATAGTATTGTTCACTTCATATGTGTGTGCTCGTCAGGTATATGCGTAGCTGCTGCAATTTAGTTGATGCCGGCGGTCGATGATTTTGTGTTCGTGTGAGTATGTGTCGCTTGCTGCTTTGCTGTACAGCCTTCTGAGCAGAAGGCTTTGGTTGAGGGCCTTAACCGCTATCTTGTCCAGAACTGAGTGTCCTGATAGTACTCCAAGTCCACATGAATCATGATATCATATAAACAAGATATCACACTGTATCAACCATCGTGCAGAATAGACTAGGTCATTCTCTCCGCTGATTTCAGCAGAATGGATGGGCGAAGGTATGTTACCGCGAAACCCCCAACATCACTCTCCATTAATGACCCCTCCAACACGAACCCTGGAGCAGATAATGTCCACGCAGGCCTCAGTGACGCGAAGTTCAACCTGGGACAGGCCCGAGGACGCAGGACGCTCTCCGTTGGTACATGGATTGTGCGCGCGCTACTGCATCGATGCAGCCCTACAGGACGGCCAGAACGCTCCACCGCGCTGATCGGTATATGTAGGACTCAGCCGCTATGGCATCGACATAACAGCCTTGAGTAAGATAAGGCTTGCGGACCAAGGTAAGTTGCGGGAAGCAGGTGCTGGGTACACCTTCTACTGGATAGGTTACCCGGCAGACGGTGCTCGGGAGCATGGTGTCTGTTTCGCAGTCGCTGATCACATCAATGCTTTGATGATAGGCGAACCGCACGGCATCAGTCCTCGAATGCTGTCCATACGTCCGCGACTCGGTCGAGGTTGTTGTGTTAGTGTTTATGGTCAAATATCTGTCAGCGTGGTGATACAAAGAACCAGTTCTATGTTCAGCTGTCCGTCACAATCCGGTCGGCACCAGTGGGTGACTTGAACGCTCAAGTCGGGCGCGACTCAGTAGCCTTGGCTGGGAGACCCTGGACTCAACGGCATTGGCTCAATCGGTGAGAACGATGATCCCGTGCTCAACCTGTGTGCTACTCACGACCTGGCTACCACAAGTATTCCGGATCAAAACGGCACACATGCCTGACCACCACGCGAAAACAGCAGAAAAGGTCAGGTGCCGGTTATCATACCAGCATACACACGTCCACGGTACAACACGTACGTTTACTCATAAGACACACGGTATACACAAGTATCGGTGTAAGACATACGAACGCATATACAAACTTTCTTCCTTTATAGATTTGTGATAGAAAAATATTTTAAAAATGCATCTTGATATGTACGAACCTCTTGGTGACGCTTAGTGTTGCAACCGGTCCATCCACATGCCAGTGGGCAAATCCAACGGTTTATGTTAACTTTCCCCGGCTACAAAGGAAAGCGAGCTCCTAATGTTCGGTTTCGGGGCTAGTGGATTATTCAAAACACTACCATCATTGTTTCCAAGTCAGAATGTCGAGGCGAATAATCAGTCGTTAATCGGAGACACCGTGTTACTGCAGTTACGTATCAAATCGCACATTGACGGGACAGGAAATCGGGTAAACTTCGTGTATGCTGCCCGGTAACTAGTCAGACACTCGAACAGACGATCTGGCAAACAGACATGATGCCACTGTATACTGGTTTTACCGGTTCCGCAGAATGGGAATACGCTACTTGTGATATCTCCGCCTCAAGATATTCCAGTAAAAACAGAGCGTGTGGGCTCGTAACGAGTTCGATGGCAGTGTGAAAATCAGTCTTTGTTCCGTCAGTTCAGATTACTTGAACTGCTTGGGCGGTGAGAGTTTGTAGAGTGTGTTGAATATTGAAGCATCTAGCAGCAGCCCAGCACTGTTATGTTGTATAACGGCGAAATATTAATTGAGAGGACTATATGGCGAAGGAAGGGGAAAACCAGGGGGGTGAGAAAAAATAAGGAGATCACAGGAAACGGCAATGGTGAAGAGAGACAGGGCTGTGAGTATAACACAGCCAATGTCCATCTTGGAATATTCAAGTCGTTTGTCTGCTTCTCGAATACATCAAATTGTGCTGCCAGGAATACCGCCAACCATAGTGCATTCCATGTCGCACAGAATTCGCCTGGAGAACCACACCGTCCGCATGGGAGGATGCATGGCACGGAAACCTTGTACTGGTGATCCGTGAGATCTACCGATGATGAAAAGATTTCCACCATGTTAATCCAGGAAGCATGAGTTTGGATGTTAGCGTAAGATCACCTCTCAACTGTCTACAGACCAGGTGGAATAACTCTTTCTTTGAATGTCGGTCCACATAAGTCGATGCGGACGATCCCTCAACCTTTCCGGTGGAACTCTTCCGGAAAGGCTGATTGCTTCTGGTCTCAAGCATTGCGCTCAAACCTGAATATTGACTTTCAGTGGAGTCTAACAGTGTGCAACATTTCAGCGATATAATTTAGCCTGCAAATGTCCTCAGAGCTTAACTGAACATTGTTAGCTTGTTAGTAGCTTTCTTAGTCATTAACACAGCATACGTACTGAAGTGGAAGTCCAATAGGGTTAGGACACCTCCTGGTTGTCAGTGGCCAAGATAATGCCGCCGATACTTATATTGAGACTACTAACACGCACAACCTTATACAAGACGTGATAGGCAGCAACCAGTTTCGGGCTCACCATAGATGCGAGCCACCCGCGTCCGTTTAAAGGCATTTTGCATCTCCGGTTTTGTGTAATCCTTGCGAAAGCCCCACGTCATCAGTGTACAAAGCAGCGAGACCGTCTCAGCTAGGTGATTTGAGTGGTCTAGGAACGAGAACGGACCCATTATATAACCCGTTTCTCTTTCTTCAAAAACGCTCCGTCAGGTATTTGGGCAGGAATGACACGATGCGGCATGACGTGCAGAACGGGATGGGACTAGTTATGTATATGATCTAACTGTCCATCTACTGCAATATGCTACCAGATGGTAGCCAATTGGTTTGGAGAGGGCGCTCCAGCACCTTCCAGGTGTTTGCTCGTTCGAATTTGCTTCAAGTAGACACTAGAGAGCGGGTGATTGTGGCATCACATTTTAGACGAAAGCTGACCGTGGCGTGCTCGCTTGCCTAGCGTTATCCATTGTGTGGCGTTCAGTAGTTAACGCAATATCCAACAAGGATAATCTATGATTTTATCTCAACTTTGGAGTCGGTTGACGAGCTCAGTGAATTCCACTTTTTACACAAAATTGTTTAACACTGGCCGCAGTGCTAGAAGTTAATCTACTAGTGTGACCCGTGCACAAATAGTTGATTTTATTTGCAACGATGATGTTACATCTTCGAGCTGTAGTAGCCCACTTAATGGCGATTCGAATTATTTTGTTTCCTCCTGAGGTTATGAATGGAGTAAAATAAATGACGCCGAAGGTGACGTGAGGTCAGCAATTTTCACTAACAGTTATCCACAAAGAGAGGTCAATTGACAGCAAGTTCGGACTCTTATATAGGGCTGCTAGTAATTCACTGGCAACTTAGATTGCTATGTCTTCCTCTGCTGACCAACCGATCCTTACGAAAGGTAGATTAACCACGGGCTTGTCTCTTGGTCGGATATACCGAATGGATATCACTTTTTCACAGCACTCATAACCTTGGGCTTCTACGAGTCGATCAACATTCGCAATTCGTGCACTATTCTTAAGGGAAGGAGCATCGGTGTGCATACAGCATCAGCGAAACGTGTGCCTGTACGTCTTTATCGGAGGTAGTGATGATGAGTAACGAGCACTTCCTGAGTTAGTTCAACTCTTTTAGGGTCGGCCGTGTCAGGATTTGAGACTGTGTTAGAATTGAGGGGCTACAGATAATTTCTGGTATCCTTATAGCCTTGACCATATTTGCAGCCCTAGGAGGTATATCGGTAACAGGTTTCGCGGCCAGACCCTGGTTTTTCAGCACTAGGTCGGATCCCGGGTGGAGAGTAGTTTCTACTGATTACCGATTCTGAGACACAATGGACAACATCTCTCTCGTGAGTTAGGTTATTTATAATAGAATGATGCTGAGATGGAGCTCGAGTGAGCCGATCACAGAAGGTGCTAATAAAACGAGCTGCATGTTCGTTCATTTATTTTCGATGGAACAGACTTTCAATGGATAACGCTTTGCTTGACAGCAGTCGGCGCACCTGTATCGTTCAACTCTTCTACGTCGTGTTCAACTAAACTACATGTCCGGTCGTGTTAGGAACTTTCACGATAACAGTATGGCGTTCTTCGGATCTCTCTGACCGCCTAAGGAAAATCAGATTCATTATTGGTTCTTATTTGCGGGGATTAGGTTTCGGTCATACAGCAGCGAGATGATAAGATCAACTGGGCGTCAAGTAGTTTATCAAAAGTGTCAAGGTTTAGTGATCCCATAATATCATGCGCTTCAGCATAGACAAACCCTCATGACGGACGTGCCGGTATTACAATGGAGTTAACTGTCATGCTGTAGTAACTTAACAGGCTACTCCAGAGATTAAAAGTTTTTCGACTGAAAGAAGTAAACCATTGGGGTGCGGCGGAGATTGAGCATTCCAAACGCCATTACGAGGTGCCCACACAGACCACTGTACGTTAGAGGGAGCGGACGTGGCTTGGTTAAATGTTCAAACGCGGAAGACAGCGGGGCTTCCAGGCTTTCTGTGTCGATCTCCAGATAAACCAGATAAACAGCGCCCTTAATGAAGATAGGCAGGCCGGCCTGAGTGTTATCCCGCAGAGCAGGTCTTGCAAATGGCTGGTAGAAAATAACAAGCAGATCGCTACCGGATATTCCAAAAAGCTTTATAAATATATATAATCCCAATCGGACAGTCTTTCGCCGACAAGGTTGTGTTGTGAAATTCTGAGATGTTAGTTTCAGCGCATTTTCACCAGTGAGTTTCGGAAACAGCAGGTCACCTACGTAAAAGTATTTTCGCCCAAGTAGCTATCGGATGAAGCTTATATTTAAACTATTTGGTGGCTGAATGTTTGCAAATACCACCTTTGTCAGACCATGGGATCGTGCTGGAGTGGTCGTTCTTCCTGAATTGACTAAGTGTGCCGCCGGCTCTTACAGCCGTTTGGGTTCGGCTACAGTAGATGGTGCACGGAAGCTGACGGATCATTGAAGAGCAGGTTGAAAAGCAGAGTTTCGAAAATGGAGCCTGTTATATGCATGTAGAAGCGGATATTCATGCAACAGCACACCGGTGAATCTCTTAATTACCGTACGCGAATTTTATTGGGTCCGGAGCTATGTTCTCATGGTACAAGCTAGGATAAGTCCTCAACTTCCACACGAATGCCTAATGGTTGACAAGGTCAAATGCCGTCATGCAGTCTAGAAAAATAACATCCACGTCAAAATTCTTGTTAACAACCTTTGTTCATTTGTCTAATCCCCCATGTAGGTCTAAAGAGTACGAGCGACGTCGCTGAAATCCGCGTTGAAACACTGCTTGTAATTAATATGGAACATTTTCAATCCTATTATTCGGAAGGCATTTTGTCGCTCTGAAGACTATGGAGAGCAGTGCAATTGGACGGTAGTTGGCCGACTGCATCCTGAGGCATTTTCTACAAAAAGATTCACTCACTGAATGTTTCATTGCTTTCGGAGAGATGGCCGGCTTGAAGGAAGGCTGGAGCGGGGAGAGCAGAGAATGCGCTAACACATGCGCATGGGCGTTTTTACCCTATATTTGATGCCGCCTTTACCTGGTGATTTCCCCTGAAGAAGTCGTATAGCCTTTCGTTATACACACTTTCTCAGCGAAGGGTCTGTGTGAGACAGCGTTCCGCTGAGAAGGATGGATTCACTGCCACGAACTGTACTGAGGACTTCGCTGAATAGTTTCGAGTACTAGGCACACATACTCCGTTGGTTTGAGGTTGTAGACGGTCAAGCTCTGTCAGTTATCGACGCGATGAACGTAGGCTCATCTTGAGTGTCGGTCGTCAATAGACAGAACGGAATATTTCGGTTTCCCTCACAAGTGACGAAGGCAGTGATTTGAAAGGCCTATTGGAAAAAAAATCATACTTGAATTGCAAACCCCTCATGAGTTCTGAGATGACCTCGGGTTGTTTGCATAAAGCTGCTGCTATTTACGAATCAAGAAACCGCGTTTATAGATGCACGTCAATGCTAGAAAAATAAGAATCTGTCATCGGGTGATCATAACGGCACATGGAACGTCACAAATCGTAAATTAATTCATGCATTATAGCACAACTACATCTAACGAGAGGTGTAACACTGAGGCGGTTCACCCAATCCTAATGTGGTACCCTAACGTGGCGTTTGGATTCACCCGTTGCTAGACCACTCATTGTGTCGGGGTTTGGATAAGCGATGATCGAGCAGATTTTTACTATTCCCGCTTGTCTTGATTCATGTGTCAAACTCCGATTATAAATTTCACTCTGTTCGGGTTGCACATCGCACGTTCTTACAGTCTGGATTAAGTTGCATTAGTTCCGTTCAGTGCTAAAATCATCGACTTCAACAGCGGATTAACGACCTCTTTTTAGGTTTGTGACCGCAACCAGATTCATAAAAGTAAAAGGTCCTACCCTAACGTAATTTTTATCTCACTGCAGTTTTCGTTCACAGGTGACGAAGGAAAGGCGGCTCCTTGCTACCAAACTATTCTCATTTTATAGTTGTTCAAATGTTCCCCGAAAGATGTGTTACACACAAAATTATCTGACACGTAGTCGCGGAGTCCCGGAAGTGTTCTCACCACGATTTTGGAGAATTCCCCTACTCCCTCGCCAAGCCGAATTATTTCAACATTTTCCGTAGCTAATTATGTCAAATAACGGCGGAATCCTTCGAAGATGCATTTGCACGTATTTCCCGGCATGACCTTGAAATATTTGAAACATCGTCCCCCACATAACCTTGTATAAAAAAATTAGTGTAACATCTCATCTTTTGAACTGAATCTGTGGAACAAGCGAACTATTTCTTTTCCTGGTGTGTGCATCAAACTTTGTAAACCGCAACCCATTTCTCTCTGATTATGCTTTCTTTTGTCAGCAGATTTCATGTTTGTCTTATAATGTAACCATTTGTTGCTTTGTACCGCCTGTAATTATCTGTCATGATCGCGCACATCCGAGCGTGTCTCTCACGAATGCGTTGAGAAATATACATCCTTATTATGGCAGAGGGGACAGTATTCTTCCAAGGGGCTGAAACGCTATTATATATATGAACAAACAGTCCAGCGGCTACGCTAGTTCACCCGCGCGAATATTTTGTGCATAAATAACAGTACCCCATCAATCCCCGGTAACCCATCAACAGATGACAGGAGTGGTTTGTCGCGTGCGTCAGTTAGAATGTAGTTACAAGATGAGTCGAATGGCTACTTGAATTGAGGACCAAAACGCGCGCTCCCATCTCGGCTGTGTTGTTATGGACAAATCCATCTTGAGCAAAAATACTTTTGCTACCTCACAAATGGAAGCTGGTTTTTCTTAGGGCATCGTGGGCCGACATTACAGCCTCTGACCGTGGGTGCCAGGACCTCTAAGATAAGTCAGCAATGGATTACGCAATGAATAATTAACCTTACGGTTGGTACAATCAATCAATCTCGATAGGTTCGTGTGGAACAAGAGAACAGCAAGTAAATCTTCGTTTGGCTCGAGTCTAAGAATGAAACCCAACTTGATCGATGCCATATAAGCTCACGAAAGCAGCATGGCACAGAATCACTCCTCATTGTCGTCTCGAGAGCAAACATGATCAAATAAACCGCATCCCGCCTCAAATGAGTCGAATAATAGATGTAAGTCAAAGTCACTTCTCCCGTACTCATCAGGCCTAACACGTCTGATGATCCGCATTCCCTCAAGTTTTTTTTGATTGTTTGACCAATCGTGCGGCTTTGAAGGACCTTACGTGTTGTGTCGGTCCTCGACCACAAGCTTCCGTTGCACAGTTCCTTAAAAATATCTTTCCTGGCATTGGCTATTGGGTGATTAACTCATGGGGTCGTACAAACTGGAGGTGGCATGGGGGATTTTAATCCTCGGCCTCTAGTGGTTGTTTGACCAACGTCTAGTCTATTTACAACGTCTGTTGATAGGTTGGATCTAGAATAGTCGCGCTTGCAAGTGGCAAGCGTCTGTAAATTCCGAACCCGCTGAATAACGATTCGGTTCCAAAAATAGACGGTCGTGTTGGCGAGTTTCTTATTAATGAGGTGCTAAAATAACATAAAATAATTACAAACAAAGTGGACGGAGATAACGAAAAACCCGATATTGAATCCACCAAATATACAGGTTCTGAGACTAACGACTGGGGTGGATATGAGGAAATGTAACAGTCTCATAATGGTGGAGCGACCGAGCGCAACCGAAATCAAGGTACACATGAACAAATGTTCACCAGTGAGAAGTAAGGAAGAAAAATCACGCGAGAACAAGTTTCCACAGGTAGACGATATCCTGATTCAGTGATACTTCGAGATTAACGTTGGTAGGAGGAATGATCCATCGCGCGCGTAATTTAGGTGTTCTTGTTGGTCCTCGCAAGAAAGGCTCGCTCTCACAGCATGGAAGGTTCCAATGTAAGGAGAAGGATAAACAGGGAGGAAATTGCCACAGACCAGGAACGTGGTCACCGACTTTCTATAAAACATATATCAGTCGACAAACACTCAATGCAGGCAGCAACGGAACCGGAGGATACATTACTTCCCGATTGATTTCCCGGGCATTTTGAAGCTCACAATAAATTTCTCCATCCTGGCGTTCCATTCGTTACCCAGTGCACGCTTGAATGGTAACACGCTGTAACTCGTTTCTCTCATACTCACAACGCGATTAGGACGGACGATATCGACAGGGAGTTTTGGAATATTAGACCATCACTTGCTCAAACAAGATCCTTCCCTAGACAGCAGTGACGTCAACAGTTGAACAAGCTACATTGCCGGGGATGCATCTAGCAATAAGTGTAAACAGTCCTCGTCACAAAGGTCCACACGAGCGACTCAGCGCAAGTCCACCTCCCATATGTGCTTCAGTGTTTCCGTTGTTGTCCTCAAACCAGTATTTGCAATTGACGGCGATGACTGAGCCCCAGAGGAATACGTCGCCATCCGGTATGCAGTAGCCTCCCACCCGTGATTACTTTGGGGCCACGAAACTATCCTGAGGGTATCACGGTTTGCTTTGAATAAGCGAGATAGCAAAACCACTCCAATATCCACCGCAGCCACAACGGTATGGATTCTCAGTCACAGTAACGCGTCCACAGGGTGAGAGGTGAGACCTGGTCCATGTAACCACTGATCGTTCAGAGATGCGGCGTTATGTTGCAGCGCAGTTAAATAGCATACACGATTTGTACAGTGCTTCAAGGGTAAAATCTAAGTTGTGGAGTACTATCATCTTTTGGCAAAGTAATCAGTTCGAACACTGGCAGCAGCCTACTGAATGTATTCCTTGTTAACCTGAGAATATTAGAACGACTTATCTCGAACACTGTTTTTCATCACGCAAAAAACGGTTCCGTGAAACCTCCAGACGCTCCAGTTCCAGTATTGGATTGAGAAGTGAAACAACCTTCACAGTGACAACAGTCCCAAATAACTCTTAACCTAACGAACGCTGTTTTGAACATTGGTAAAGCTAGCATTCCTTCCTGCAAGTAGAATTCCGCGAACAATGCTCTATCATTAAACTTGGTCGTATGGAGGTGGACGATGATTCGCAATGAGATGATTTTTTCGGAAACAGTTCACTGAAGTACATGATCTGGTACTTTTACCCAATTGCGTAGAGTTCAGCAATTCAAAAGCAGGGTTTTAATTACATAAAGTTGTTCCCGTTCACGGACTATTTGGCCAAATACCCAGTGAGCTTCTGAAACAATTTTCGGTTAATATGCTAACCTCTCTCCGCCCAATTTTCCCAAGCTCAACTTCTCTTAGGTGGCTTCACCGCACCCCCACATTTTGCAGGGAAACCGAAGGTGGTAACGACAGTCCTCACAGTGTACTTCTCATCACCCTTGCCCATTTCATCTGTAGACTGTGGAAGCGAATTGAGCTTTGCTTTAATACATTGGGAGTGGTATGCCAACGAGTAGCAAATGTGAGTCGCAGTTGATGTGTAACAGTGTAGTGACCGACATAATTCTGCTCAAAAAGTTGTATCTGAACCACTACTAAGAAAAGCGTAAATTTTGGCAGTATCTTCTGAAATTTTCACGCCAGCTGAAACCACCTCATTATACGCTTGTTGCCGAAGCTCGTCGTATTGTAACCCCATCGCTACTGAACAAGGTGTCCCCAGTATTTTGACCCCTGGGACTATCCGGCCGTCGATCAGGCCGTCCACAGCAGCCGCCTTTTTCACATGTAGTGTTCTCTGGACCTTCTGAGGCCCCATAAGACAATATAGGTCACATAAATGGAGCACTTAATCGAACACGAGACACCGTAGTAGATAAACCAAATCCGATGAACACAAGGCATCGTTCAAGTGTGTGCAGGTCATTACAAGTTCCCTTCTGGACTCTTTCTGCCCACGTTCGGACTGAAATTTTTACGCTTGTCGCGGCCGTTCTCTGCATGTTTCCTAAGCCTGTTTCGCGCCACCCTCGTGGACTAAGGAGCAAACTCAGTAAGATTGGCAGGCGCCGGCTCTGCTTTCCCGTTGTTATCTGGTATGCCATCCTAAACCATTCAATCCGCAGGCTGTACGGTTGCCGTTCGACAATTTGTTTGAAAGTAATCGGAGAATTTAAATAAGTTTCACTATCCATCTGTTTGAGGACAACACTTCAAATTTTCATGCGAACGGACATTCTTGCCAGTCCATCAGCAGTTGTCGGAATATGTCTGGCCAACCTCAATACCCCCTCGATCCGATACTTGGCAACGTCGTGCGGTTTTTTAGGAAACTCTTGTAATACCTCTCTTGCCGTCACGTACGCTAATGATAGTGACGAAATTATACGGCCTTCAGTTGTTTGTACTTTCCTTGCCAATGACGTAGAAGGTAAAGCGTTCATTGACTGCAATCTGCAACTCCAGTGTCAAAATACTACCCGAATTGCTTTTTGAGTTTTCATTATTTATCGGGAGCGTCTCACGATAGATCAACAAGACCTCTATTAGAATTAATTGAAGGTGAGGAGGCTGATTTTGCTATCATATCCTTTCGGGAGTTTTCAGGCTTAGAGAGGGCAGGACACATTTGATTCATGCAATATAACTCACACTGCTCAACCAATAGGAGGGCAAAACCTTGTGGTGTAATCAACTACTGTCTCCGAAGCTTCTGCGGCTCCGAATTAGGTCATACGTTTACATACTCTTCGAGATCCTACCCGACTCTTCTCGGCTGTAATTTAACTTGGGTTAAAGTCACATCTAGTTTCAACCTCGTGAATAATTGCATATCAGTTGGTTCGGCTATGGTAAAGGTTGACTGCATACTAACATCGCCCCTAATACTGGCCTCATTGTGAAAAACTATGCGCTTATCAGAGATAGAACAAATAACATTGCCATGAAGCTGTAAGACAAGCTTCCCCTCGACACATCCCTCCGAAGAGTCTGAGCGTCCCAGCATCCTTAGGAAATGTATCCGAGACGTTTAGTCACATATTGCAAGTTACAGCACCGACAAATTGAGTACTGTTGCGACCGAATAGCCTTTCAGCGCTGTGTCGACAACTAAAGGTCACCGAAGTTGAAACAACAGGCGATCAACTATTCCACTTTACTCTTTGGTTAGCAATTAAATGTGCCGAACGAAAAGCTGCACACCTCACCTGTAGCGGCCAGTATTACCAGTAAAACTATGCTGTGGGTTCACAAAATTTAAAGTTCAATAAGTACTACTAGGTGAATGTGCGAAGTCTCCTTATTTGGTTCTGTGATAAATCAAACTGAACGGAAAAGGTGGCCTCTGGTGACGTACGCCAAATAAGGGAAGGCATTTTACACAGTGACGTTATGACCGACGAAGTGACATGTACCAGACAGTATGTTTGGTCAAGTCACCAAATTAAGGAGGAGCTAAATGCAAAGTAGCCGGATACATAATTGTAAGATTATAAGCAGCTGGGAAGCATCTTCTTGCAGACGCGCTATACAGCTGTTCATGACCGTTTCTTCACCTTGGAGTCTGGTTGACGTGCTTGGTGAGTCCTACTGAGCGAATGAGATTGTAGAATGTTACAGCCAGAGTGGCACACAACCCACCAATAAGTCCTTCACACTTCAAGTTGAAAATGTGAGGAAAAAAGGTCCATAAAAAGATACGAACAACGAACGCAGCTGGAAACACAGCCACTGAATAGTTCTCAATGGAAACTTCCGACCCAAGCGAAGCAAGGTTACCATGGAGACAAGACGAGTGCATCAGCAGTGTACTGGTAAGTAGAATCGATTGAAACACGTGATATTCATTTAGCACAGAAAATCAGATGTAGGCTGTATATGAAAACAGAGTAAAGTTTGAAACTATGCACAATACACTGCAAAGTCACATATAACGATGCGTAGCATTCCCAGGGTATGGTGGCCCATCAAACGGCACTGCGCGTTCTTTCAGCCCATTCCGAGCTTGAGGATGACGCACGACGTATAAAGCTTCTAGCTTATGCTTGTCAGGACCATGAGGGAGACCTTATACGGTTGTGACGAAACCGAACCAGGTAACACCTGGAACAAGGCGGATGTCTTTGACCTCAGTTGAGGCATCCGTGAAGAGGAGCGTACTTCTTACGCTTGACCGGCTAGGAGGCAAGGCACACAAGGTACAAAAACAAAATATCATACGATAAGAATTGTTTAGGAATGACACATTTCAACCAGCAGTCCACTGTCTTGCACAAGACGTTATTAGGACTGATTGGCAAGTAGCCATCAAGCGAATACCAATCGCCCGTCTTGAGGACTGACTTCACCATGGCTTCTTTTCGCTCACTGTGGAAAATTCTAGCCCGGCCCATTTGTTTAAACAGCTCATGAAGTACCCTGCCAGACTAAATGCAGCTTCTACGAGGATCCTTGAATGTTACCTATCCTGTTTAATTGCGTTTTATATATTGATCTTTGATAAAAAACCATTACTTACCACAGAAAAATCGACGGTGAAAGGTGGCAGCCGAAAGTTTCCCAGGGTAGGAATGTAGTAACGGTTCAGCGGCGTAACGCTGTGGCTTACCATAAGTTATTCCGCGAATATCCTGAAGTTCAACGGATAGGTGGAATATTTTTCCTCGTCGGGCCGTTGCGGGGAAAGAACTGAAGATTCCCATTTTATTAATCCTAGCATACACTTGCATGAGAAATTTTCGTCCGCGTGAGCCCTCAGCAGAAAATTTTATTGCACGGGCTTATTGCGATCGTTCCGTTTTCGATAGCGCCTTCTTCAAACAGCTTGAAAGACGTGCAAACCGTCTGAGTGCATGTAATTGCATTCTTCAATAACGGTTGGGAGTGGCCGTCAAGGAGACAAGGCGTGCTACGCAGAAGCAAGCGAGCAGAGCAAGCATGCGGCTTAGGCGGTATAAATAACTCGATCGTCATTAGAATTACGTTTAGAAACGCAAGGTAGTTCAGGTCTACAGCATTCCAATCAAGAAGGAGAGAACCTAGGTAACCTCTCGGGTTGCCAGCCAGCCTGATTGGAATGTCAAATTACGGAACCTTTTCCATTCGTTGTGAACAATGGCGGATAATATCAAAAGACACTACTGAGTGACCAACGTGTCCAAGTGGTCGTCTGATGACACCTCAATCCCCCAGATGGCTGCCATTTGTGATACTCAGGTTCAGCAAAGAGGAGATTTAGACGGAAGCCGCGGCTGCCCTGTGCCGCAGTGCATTGTTAATAGCTTTCGCTGTTCTGCCGTTGAAAAATAAGCCGAAGGTCCGTCCTCACATTTGGAACGGAAAGTCGGTGATCAGTCTTATCTGGGTTGATTAAAGTAACTCACAATGAGAAGCTGCAGAAGAACGTCTAAATCCTAGAAAGTCTTTCAGGCTTTCAATAAATGCGTCGCAATCGGGTGTTGTCCACGAAGATGAACGATAAACAACCACCACTGAGCGCGTCTTGGCTCCACACTGCAAGCCGTCGGCACAGTTTATCACCATTCTCGGGAGACTGAAACTCTTTAACGACCGTGGGTGTCGTTCGTATCCGGTGAATGCCAGGCCACCGTATCAGCAAAGGTGTGGAGAGCTGCGCTGTTAGCTGAATGCATGAATTGTGGAAGTTTACTGGGTGAACTCGGACCAAGAACAAATTAGTGCTGCTTCGTTAGTCAGTTGGGCGAGACAAAATTTACGGGCCCGAAGGCAAGTCCGATAGAGATGACTTATAACCGAAGGAAGAGGTGTGGGTGGCAGACTTGAAGTGACCTCCCTCCCTACCCAGCACTCTCGAAAGACCATGAGGTTCAGCGGGCGCCTTTTTATTGTTGTGCGGAGGTAAACATCACTGAGGGTTACACGACTTGATTAGGTATGCCACATTTGACAAACTTCTGATCACATCTTTCTTGGCAGTTTTGATAGGGCGATCGGCGGTTTATCAACCTCCTTTCTTCATATGTCATAAATTGAGGACAAGTTTCAACCAGCTAACTTTTCGTTCATTCAAGGAACACACTCGAATAGTCGACTGGAGTGCAACTCGGAAGTGCGCAAGACAGACGCAGTAGGACTTCCGCAAGCACGGATTTTCGGAAGGAGACCACCACAACAGGTTTGGTGAAAAAGGTACAAAAGTCGCGAGAATGGGAGATACGAGAAAGCTGATTCCTTTGTTCTCAGCAGCTTCATCCAGCCCGTGAAGTTTTGTGGACCGTGGTCGAGAAGGGAATTTTGGGAAGGTCCACTTTGAAAAAGATGTCGGGGAAGTAGCAGGTAACCTCCTGAAGGGAGAAATTATGAAGTTGGAATTCACCTAAAACTAGCAGTCTGCTCTGCCAGTTTTTCTACCTTACAACACTTGAGGACGCTCCATTCTCTTTTCTTACAAATAGTGGTCCACTGAGATGCATGTTATGTCAGCGTGCGCGTACTTGAATTGAGAACTTTAATTATGCACTGTCTGGGCGTTTAGCTTCCAGGGTAATGTAACCTGGGGGGCCAAGCAAGTTTCCTGCTGCCTTAAATTGCGGTCTGCTCTCGAAATTCAGATTTTTTATTCCCGAAAGTAAGGGTTAAATCAAAACTGACCTGGCCTAATCAGCTAAAAAAATCTTTTGAACGGGCGTCCCACAACACTACTATTTTCGTGCAGACAGATGCGTCGTCAGGTTAAGTAGCAACCTTTCCTACACGTACCGCAAAGAGCATTACTGTCACTTTTATGCAGCAAGTCCAAAACGGGGTTAGGCTACATAATCGATCAAAAAAGCCGGTTCGGTCCTTATATTCGAGAGTGCACGCCAAGTGTCCGCCAGGATCGCTCCAGTATCAAACATCTGTAAGGCATTTGTTTTCATATGAACCCCACGGTAGAATACGGAAATGTCGTGTTTTCAGGAATTCACAACTATTACTTTTCTGCCACGGATACGGACGTGATATGCACGTCTCTCCGCATAAAGTTCTGGCAGACAAAAAAGACATCTTGAACAGTGAATACAGAACCTTGATGATCATTACGGGCAACGCACTCACAACGGTGTCATTTATGGGGCGGTGGACATGGCATTTAGCTGTGAACCCTCGTTCGACATCCAAGATGATCGCAAACGGAAGATTTGCTGCTCGACAGCACTGTTTGATTTGGTGCAAGTCTTTGTGGCTGGTAGGCGGAAAATGTAACGTAACATTGAGGCCGTGATCATGGACCAGCATGGTAATTTATCCAAACAACGACTGGAGCAAGCGAAACATTAATTGGTGATAAGGACTGTACACAAAAATTGTGCCTGAAAATTAATACTGACGAGGCTAATTGGACAACGAACAATTTTGAAAGACAGCACAACATTTTAAATCAAATTTCGAGTTACCAGAGTTGAGGTTGCTCAGCTCTTTCATGTCCAACTGGAGTCAACTGTGCGTTCACTTTCAGTACAGCGGTCGAATTTTGTCCCCCTTACACTTAATTGCTGCCAACCGTTGACATCTACTATCCATCCGCTGTCAATTATTCCCATCAGCTTCGTCTTAAACGGCAAGTCTGTCTGATCGTCGTCCCTGTGGCGGTTCTTACTGCTTCATAAAAGTAATTTGCAACGGGAAATGTGTAGTGAGCAAGTAAGTATGAATGTTGCCATTGTCCACCAAGTATACAAGCGACTTTTCTAGGGAGGAAACAAAGAGTGATTCTACCGGGTGTGCAACTGAAAGAAAGAGATAAGGTTTGGAAACAAACCCCATATTTCCAGCAGCGTTTGGAAAAAAGAAACATTAACATCCAACCCATTCTGGGAAAAACGGCAGTAACCAAGTAAGGAAAGAGTGGAAGTTGGGCCCAGGCCAAATCAATAGCATTCAAAAGCTTTCCTGGTGACTGATGTTCAAGACCTTCGGATTCGTCAAACAGCACTCAAATTAGTGCAAGTGGACTGAACTTGAAGATTGAAATGATAGACTGACCGTTACAAAAGGACGGGTATTCACAGCGTGTGGTCAATCGTACGGCTGGAAAAACTAGTGCAAAGTCCAAATCGGGCTTCCCATAGTATGTGTGTAGGCGTGCATCCGAAATGGGCACGCAGTGAACTACGGTTATAGCCGAGCTTCCTGAGGTACAGATGTTCTGAACAGATGTGTGATAAAAACTGCACTGTACTCACAACAGAACATCATACAACCTCGACAGGAAGTAAGATGGAAGCCTCTTGCATGGCATATAGTTTTATTGATATATTTCTCAGCCCAGACTAGTAGTATGTCCAGATAAACCAATTACCTGAATGTTATTGTTGATTCTGGCCAGAATCAATTGACTTTGCCTTCGGATTGGTAGAAGTGAACCTGAGAGCGCGATGGTAAAACGTTCCACAAGGAGCATCAAACCACTGAAGTTTTACACCCAGTCCCGCCGCGTTGCACCTTCGCCAAGCAACCACAACCAATCGTCTGCACACCAATCCCATCTGCCCAACCGGCCGAACAATCGTAATGTAGGTCCTTCAAGCATCTCCATTTTGGATTATACTGAATACTAGCCGAATATTTCTCACAGTTACACGTAATATACTCTGCAGTGGTAGTGAGAACGGTAGTTGTGCAGTTAGCCGGCATGTCGTTTCAAAACCGAAACGAGTTCGAAACAGCAACTTGAGGGCAGAAAGAGATTGTTTACATTTTTTACGAAATATTAAAATACGTATTTCAGGGGAAATGTATAGATCATTCCGAACACAATAGTTGTGTTGCTATGATAAACATAGGCTATACCTAAAAATTGTTCATATCCGCGTTTTTGTGCGAAAAACGCTTGGCCAACATAGTCGATTTGGCGTTCTGAAAATGTTACCATTGAAATTTTCGTACTAGAATTTATAATCTCATCTTGCAACCCGGTTCGATTTCGTGTGGTCCGGGATATACGAATGAATTTGTAATTCCCAACCACTGCTTTTACATGGGATTTCACATTAAGTATTTAAAAAATCCCAATAAAAGCTATGTCATCACGTTCGTGAGCCAGTTATATGTCTAAAGTATATGTTCAGCCTGTTCCCCACGCAACATTTTAGGTGAAACCGGTCGACTAAATGTCATTTTTAGAAACTATCGCACTTGACGTTACAAGTAGTTGTTTCTATACGGTACATACGGGATGGTGTAAGCATGAGTAATATACCCCAGTTTATCTTTGACAGCCTTCTCACTGCCTAGTTTATTGCGTTATGACTATGTTTAAGTGCAACACGCCACTTGCACATAGCACACTGCCAAGTTATATGACGGTTAATGATCCATTTTGATGGCAGTTATTTATCCAACGATAACACTGAGTCCCAGTTGTACCATACCAGTCACAACAGCCCGACCTTCGTACCACGCATACTCATGATTCTGACTACCGTTCGTTAACACTTTGGTCAGCTGCAGACTTCGCTGATGATTAGCAGTGTGTTTCTCAACGTTTGTCCACACACATTATCCCTTTAACATCCTGCAGTGCGATCTCAGGAGCTCCATGCTTGTCAGACCACGGGTCATCAATGTGGCCTGATGTTAATGATAGTTCAGCACCGGACGACCGCACTACCGCTCAAAGGTATACTGTTCACCTCGTTTTTGCTCCTTGTTTAGAACGCCAATTACTAGCTCCATAGTAAAGAGGCGTGCGATAATGGAACTCCCGTGTTGACTGCGGTAGACAGACGGAACGCGTTTCATCGCTGAAATAGGGCCAATCATTGTTCAGAAAAAAGTGCCATCGCGGTTGTCACCTCCCAAAAGCCTGCGTACTTGATGCCATAAAAAGGGAAACTCGGAAGGCGTTTATGGTGGTTTTCTCTAGGAACAGACAAGACACGGCCGCCTTATTATCCATCATCAAAAGACTTGTCCGAGTAAGCAGGTAACATTATTTATGTATTTCACTTTCAGCCCGACACCATATTAGTAACGGACGAATGAAGAGGTTCATACGGTAAAAGGGTTGCCGCTGACGCAGGCTGATGTTGTCAAACACCCAAGGGTGGATAAATTGGAGCACCTTCGAGGTATTGCTTTCAAGAGTTTTACTGTCAACAGAGTAGAGAATCGGACAGTATGCGAGGTCCCTGAAGCGCACTGGGTCTTGGAACAGTCATTGGGTACTGACAGTGAGCCTTATTCGAGTAAGACCATTTTTGGCTGGAATCTCGGAGGTCCGTGTTGCACCACAAGCCGGAATAAGCGTTGTGTAAGCCCCGTCGGATCAGGTCAAGTGTCGTTAAATGATTTGATCCGGAAAGTGTGTCAGCTTTCTGCGGAGAACAAACAAGCACCAAATACGACTGAATGCAGTGTAATATTTAAGGGCGTTCAATATGAGGTAGGCATGACGTGGAGAGAAGATAGTTGGGTATTACACAACAATAAAGAGATGGCTGAGAAACACCCTGCTGTATTGAAAATAACGTCGATTCGAGACCCCAAAGCTAAGCGCTGGCTATTCGGCCGTGATACTGGAGCATATCAGGAAGAGCTACACAAGTGAGAGTGTTACAACCAAAACACGGAGATGGTACTTGCCCCACCATCTTGCGCTTAATCCGAATAAGCCCGGTTAGGTACGAATATTATTCGAGTGAGCCGCTGGGCATCGGGGTGTCTCTCAATTTAAACTTCATTCCAGGGTCCGGACTTAAATAACAACTTGTTAGGAGTGCATTTGACTTTTCGCAAATACCCGGTAGCAATCCCCGCTGATATTGGGGAGATGTTCCTGCAAGTAAGAGTGCCATGTCTTGACCGAAGTACGTTAAGTTTTCCTCGTTGAGGTTCTGATTCGTTTAAAGGAGTGCCGGAAACTTACGACCTGAATGTCCACTATTTTGGAGCGATATCGTAGCCATTTTGTGCGAGTGTTGCATTAAAAAAATAGCCGTGGATACTGAGCAGAAATTTCCGCCGAACACTGCGATCTCAATGAAAGAAAACTTTCACGAGGGTGGCTATCTAATGTCATTCGACTCAACTTCCGAGGCCAGAGCTGTGATAGATACACTTCGAGGTGCGCTGCGGCTGTGTGGGTTACGACTCATCAAGTGGGTTTCTAAATGCAGTGGAGCCAGTGGATATTTACCCAATGGAGAAAAACTTGTTGACTCCCGGGGTCTTAGACTCCACAGTTGTGAAAACCAGCGAGCTCTGGGAGTGAGACGACATGTGACAGACGACTGCTTCTGGTTCCACATAAACATCCATCACACCGGTGATACGGAAAGCGGAATATAAAGTTACGTGGCTTCGTTATACGATCCTTGTGAATAGTGGCACCAATGTTATTGCCGGCTCGCAGGTTGCTCCAAGACCTTTGTTACCAAGGCATCGGCTGGGACTCCGATATGAAGGAGTAAGATCGGGTACACTGCGCACGTTGGTTCAACAGTGTCGAATCCACAGACAGCGTGGTATTTCGCAGATGCATGTTCCACGGACATTTGTCAGCAAAACTTGTAAAATGGCATATGTTGTGTGATGCGTCGGACGTCGGTTACGGAGCAGTGGGCTATCTAAGGATGGTTGTCCTGAATAATCTTGTACAATGCGGCTTTCTAATGCGTAAATCTAGGGCGAACCCGACAAAGGCAATCACGTTACCGAGGATGAAGCTCACGGCCGCCGTTCTGTCTTCCAAGTTGATGTACTTCATAATTCGTGAGTTGAAAATTTTAATAAGCGATGTTGTGTTACAGACAGACTATACGATGGTGCCGTTATATTTACAGAAAACTTCATCGCGTTTCGCAGTCATCGTTGCCAATCGTATAAGGTTCATCCACAACCCTTATTCTGTCCACCAATAGAGGCATGTGCCTTCGAAATTAAATCCGACCGATGTGACGTCTACGGGACATTACAGACCTTGAGCAAGTAGATGAAACTCTGGCTGTGGAGGCCAAGCTCACTGCTGAATCCAGAAAAACAACGGCGGAAGATAACAAATTTCTTAGGCTTGTTGAAAGAAGACCCCGAGATTAGACGCACTCTTGCGGTTACCATGAGGTCTAACTTTAATTTCGTACTCTGCCAGTTGGTGTCGAGACAATCCAGTTCGACCAAGTTATTGCAAGCAGTCGCTCGGTTGTCACGTTAAGTTAGCCTCGCATTCGTGGTGATGTGTACCGGGTAACGTGTGTCAATCAGAGTTAGACCCCTTCGTGCGTCTGAAACCAGGGTTTGTTGCCTTAACCTAATAATGTTTATGCAAGGGGCAGGTTCTCCAAGGAACTTAGGGTTCCGAAGACGTCCACCAGTAACCCTTGTAAGTTAGGTGGACTTGAAAGATTGTGGTTAACCTCGATGGATGGACCACCGTATTTTGGGTGTAGGATCCGACCAGACGATGGAGACGGTGCGAACCTGATGATAACTCCACGCCACGGCGCTGCCACAAGCCGTTTGATACGTCAGTACAAGGAATCCAAAGGAAACATGAGTGGCTCGCACGTGTTTACGAGCACTGAAACACGGTTTTGGGTTTCGAAAGGTATGGCTACTGTTAAGCGATTGTTAGGCGAGTGTCATCACTATGAATTGGGTTCATGCTAAACAGTGCCTTCAGACAGCGGCACCAACCCCATCGATGAGGGCCCCGACTGACGGTTACTCGTTTAGGTACTGCGTGGTGGAGTATTTTGGTCCGTGCAAGGTGTGTATAGGAAGGAACGAGCTCAAACATTACGGCTTCATACTTAACTGTTTGTAGACTCGTGTCATTCACTTCGAAGTAGCCCGTTTGATGTCTACGGATCCCTCTCTCATGACACTGATGCGATTTTTGCGAAGACGGGACACGCCGGGACTGTTTGCAGTGACAACGGTTCCAAATTTTTGGAGCCGAATTGGAGCCAAAAGGAAGGCAAAGACAACCAGGCCAGTGCGTGTTGATAAATAGGCTACCGAATCGAGGTACTGATTGGTATTTCACTAGTTCGGGTGCCAGCCGTCGTGGCGGGGCCTGAGAAAGAATGATTTGAAAATCAGGACGAGTGCTGTCGTCGATAACACGACAACAGGTAATGAATTACGAGTCACCCACCGCCCACATGGTGGGAGTAGAGCGAATCGTGAACGATGGGCCATTTGTGCCTGATAATGATGATCCAGATAATACTCAAGTGCTTCGTCCCTGTGATGTGCTGTTGTTGCGCTGGAATGTACGCCTGGGTACGGATAAGGCAACATTGCGTGAGCGGTACGCTAAGGGCTGGAGACAAGCAAAGCACTTATCTTGCGCATTTTCGGGACGACGGCGGCGTGAATATTGACCACGGTTACAAGTTACGCCTGAACGCCATCTTCAGGCAGGCGATGCGGTTCTTTTTAACGAAGAGGCCTGCAGTTGCGTTTGGCCCTATGGTGCAATCACCGGAGTACTTTCCTGGTTGATGACAGGACACGTACGTCAGGTGTCAGTAAGAACTTCAGGAGTTCCGCTGTCAGACGGGACATCAGATCAATTCGTTTCATAGAAGTGTGCACAGAGTAACGGCAGGCTACTACGTAAAAGACAGAAGGTGCTTTTCTATCTACTGAACCGGTCAATCGCTGCTTTCCCTACTGCCACTGCGAGTTTGGGAAACCAGCTGGTTTTTGGGGCCCACTGTTGAATTTGCTAAGGTCTGTTGCATTATTCCTGAGATGGCTGTGCTTCGCTTGATCAGCGTTGAAAACTGGTCCCGTAGTTTATCTTCGTTAAAAATAAACTGCATCAAACATTTTGATTCTTACACCAAACACTGCAAACACTTCCCTTACTCTAATCCGGTCTGAGCCCCGTAAATTTCTAAATACTAAAATTAAACATCCTCCTCCCATATTTTTTCTTGGGTAGCTTACAATTCTTATCATTTCTTAGTGCGGAACAGTCGTTTTGCTCTGAATCAACTGATGACGATTTGTCTGAATGAGCTCAACTCCGTTTTATCATCCCTTATCACTGAGCGGTGCTTAGTTGTAGAATTTGCTGCACCGGCAAATTCTCTGGTCAGCTTCTGATGATTTCTACACTGGAGTTGGAAGGTCTAATTTTTATGTACATCGATCAAATTAGTATTGCACTGAATACAGCTTTCACCTGTGCCTTCTCACTAATCACTTCGAGGACAGATTATCTACTCTTTTGTTGATTATTGAGAAAGACACATTGGTTAAACAGGTTATGCATAACTCACTGTGAACTTGAATCGTAAACGAACGATTCAGTAGCTACTGCCATGGCCATTTTAGCTTCGAAAACTGCTGCTATTCCGCACAAACCGCTTCTCTTCCAGTTCATCTGTTGTTTCTTTTCCTTTCCAATTAGAAGCCAGTCAGCCAGTCAGTAGTTTCACTTTTGAGACCCACCTGACACACGGAGATACGTCACTTTCTCGGAGTTGTCTCTGGCACTGCCAACTCTTGCTATTACTCGACATACTTTGATATCCTCAGAAGAAAACGGACTGTGCGATCAGGGTGAGTTGAAACTCCGGTGAAACTGTAAGTCTTTTACTGTGGTAACCAAATGCTTTTTCTCCTTTGACCGGGTCAGCGGACTTGAGCGGTTGAACAGCTTGTTCATATATCATCGAGCCAGACATCTGCAGCCCAGGATTCACAGAAGTTAAATGTTATCAGAAATATAATAGTCGTAAATTTGAAACGTGAGCGAGAAAACCGCAGAAACAACCCATACAAGAGAGGGTACGCATGTAATTAGTAGGTCTTCATGACCCTTCTCCAGAACAGTATTAACAACATGAGAAGTTGTCTGATGATGAATGCAGCGGCTCAAGGTTTGGTCGTAAATGCTGTTTACAATTTTGTTTTGTATCGTTGATTGTTGTTCTTCAACACCGTCCTGAAACTATGTTGATCCTCATTTCCTCCCTCTCTTTAGTAAAAGCAATAGCAAGAGTTGTGTAGTTGTATTGGAGGACGAGTTCAGTTGACTTTCCGTTCTGAACTTGGGGCGATGCAATTCCCGCGGAGACTCAACATCTTAAAAGACTCACTTGCTACCAATCTTATACACTCGCTTTTACCTCCCACGTGTCAGAAATATTTACCGGATTCCCTTGAGCAGTGTTCATCAGAACGCACTAGACTGGGAACGTGAACCACTAAAGCGGAGGCGGTCGTGTAAGGGTGTCTGCCTATAAGGCGATTGTGGCTGAAGTCCTGCGAGTACGTGCGCATCAGTCATGCCTGTGAACCTTAACAACGAGGTTGTCTCCGTGGTGTCTTCCTGTCATCATTTGGATGTCTTTTGAGAATTATAACTGAACATTTGGAATACACTCAAATGACTTTTCAAAAGTTTTTCCGTACAGCGTTCTTCCTTGCCAAAAAATTATGAGCCCACTTGCATATATTCTAACACAGCTGGCGCGGGAGATCCGCATACTGTAAAGCTCTGCTGTCAGAAATATTAAAAAGACGCACTGGTGTCGGGTGAATATTAATGGGAAGCAGTATGTATACTGAGAAAATTTACGGCACAGTCTGCCGTCTTAAAATTTTCGAAACCGTCGTCAATCCTTTAATGAGTTTTCGAGACACCTGCAAACATTTTTTCAACGCGGCCTCCAAGCAACACCACATTAGAGAATCACACTGAAAAGAAAAGCTAAAATTCGTTACATTGAACCGGTGATTAGCGGCAGCGCAAAATACGAACTGAACCCAGTATCAAATGAGGAAAGCTTTAGCATCAAGGGAATCTGGTATTACACTGCCCCGTACGAGGTGCACGTATGGCTGCACCTAGAGTACTGTCTCTGTGCATGGCCACCGTACTGATCTATCCAAGGAATGAAATCTTTATCACGGTCTCGCTGACCTACCCCATGAAGAACGTCTGAGAATGCAGTATGCGTTCACACTAGTAGCTGCTCCACCAGATTGACTTGAGCTATGATCAACGTCTGAGAATGCAGTATGCATTCACACCAGTAGCTGTTCAGCCGAGATAACCAGAGCAATGAATAACGTACGAGAATGCAGCATGCATTCACACTAATAGTGCGGCGCATATAATGAATGATATTTTTGACAGTCGCATTCACCCGTACACTTTTGATAATTTTGGTTTTTTAGTCAAGCCATCCTTTTGTAATATCCGTCCCGGGGCTAAAAACACAACTCGCTCCGTGCCTCGCTAGCTTGACGTGCTTTCTCTGTACACTATTTTCCAGGGTCGATACTAATACACGAGGGTCAACGCGCTGAGTCCTTTGTTTTCATTGTCGATTGGTTTTCGATAGTGAGTACAGACTGGGTATTATTCTGTTGGACTAGTTCCAACACACTACACCTTCCCACTCACTGCTCAGCAATATACATCGGACCATCTCACTGTTAGTAATTTCAGATCTGGCTATTGAACGGTCGGGGGTTTCAGATGGATTGAGCTATACCTAAGCACGTCCCTCGCTCTTAATTTTTCCAGTTTCATCTACGAAAACAGTAAGGTGTCATGCACACACGCGGTGTGCGAAACCTCTTGCCGGTGTGCAGGCAGTAAAGTATCATTCCTCTTGGTATCATACGATAAGTGTTACAGGTGTCGCATTTGTATATGCGTGCGACATACAACTAATGAACCACATAAATATTATTGGTTGTGTGTGAAGATGAGTGTGTAAATACTCGTGGCCAACTCAGCACGGTTATCTCGTCTTCATCGTATCAACCAGCCTGAAAGCAAGATGTCTGTTGTTCCTCCGTTTTCTCTCTTTTCTGCGCCTACAAGC
>LOND01000454.1:0-10263 GCA_014220965.1 Paragonimus kellicotti
TCAGTAGTGGAGATTCAGGGATTCAGGTTATTTGAAAATTGAACACCACCCACACTTGATCGCAGCGTTCGCATCCAGATAAGCGTTTCGGCGAGCCCACTCCGAAAGAAAGCACTAGACTCGAGTTTCGCTCTTATTACAGCTCATCAGTAGTGCATATCCTTGTCTGGATCGGAGTTTGCACTCTGACCCTCGTGCTTGTGAGACTAGCGTGTTTAGCACAACGCCACTAACCTCACGATATGCATGACAGAATAATCAAATCCAGACAGTCAACTTTGTATGAATGGTGTTCAGCTTGTCCGATCATTTCGAGAGTAAAATAAACAGAATCACTCTGTTCTATCCAGTTGGGACGATTTGGTTCCAGTTATGTGAAGAGTGGAACAGTTTGTGATACACTCAGTGAATTTTATGTTCACATACGGTAACAGTCGATAGTCCCCTGATGTAACAGGATTGAAGACTCAGAAAATATTGTGTAATACAGTTGTTTTATTTTTGTAACTAGGACTGAGCTAATATGCCCTTGGCATCCCCGCTGACGTTAGTAAGTGTCAGTCAATCATTTGACCAATCACACGTATAACTCAACGCGCTGGTAACTTCAGCTACAGTCACGTGTGGTGTGAGTTAGATTTGGCTGGTCAGGTGATTGGCTGACCCGAGCTGACGACATAGCTGTGTCGAAATTGAGAGAATACGGGTAATTCCAGTGGTAGAATCGTGTCCTAGTGGCGGGTTGTGTCCTTCGTGCTGGTTATGGTTCTCAGCTGGCCGCTTAAAGTTTATTCATAGGCGCCTTGAACGAGTCACTTTTTGTTACGAAGGTATGGTTACATGACTGTGAGTTATCGCGCTTGTGAACCACGTTACGGATGGATACAGCCGTGGACTGTGGTACAACGTCTGTGAGTATTACCTTGGCCAAGGATAACTGTGATGCCAGTTACATTCAACTGGTTGTGTGATTTAGAACGCAACTGTACCTGGGTTGGAGAAAAAATGGGAGGCTAGTCGGCTGGCAACAGAGTAGACAATCGGGGAATTCTGGAGATGTCTATGGGGACCAGTGTCTTATTGCATGTTGTGAAACTCCTGCTATGATGTGCAGGTGCCTCGTGCTGTTAAGGTCAGTCACTTTCCGTAAGGTGGTGCGGTTAAGCTGTGTCATTACCGTTCTATATGGTGAAGTACTTGGTGTTGCGTTGTACCACCAGATGAAGACCAACTTAGAGTGTTTGGGGGATGTAATCATGACGTTTTAGACAAAAAGGTGTGTACAAGACGTCATGACCGAAGGGAGAAAGGACGGTCGGGTACTCTGACTCGCGGCAGATAGCATGGTGCTGTTCATGTGCATGAACGTTTAATGCAGGTTGAAAGATTCCAGTTGCATCAGATAGTGAAACAGCGTTGTTGGAGGATGGTCAATATTTTGCTGGAAGGTTAAGCAAATTCCTGGAACAGCAGGGAATGGTTACGTCCCATGTGTCGAGTCCTCGTGTGTAGTCAGAGCGACGTTGAGTTGACAGTGAGGTCGTTCAACTAAGCGATAGATGATAAACGATGATTCTTGTATGCTTCTTACCGGAGAGACTCGTGAAATCAATAAAGACTGTTATCAGAATTGTTTAATACGATCTGCTGTAATAAATTTTGGTCTAGCAAACATGAAAATCCACCGTCCCAACATTGGGTGTGTCATTGTATTGGTTGGTTGATACAACATCAGATCATCTTGTAAAAAGGTGTAGGAAAGTTAAAATGAACGTACAGTCACGTGACGGTGGTGGTAGGCCAGTAAGGTTGATGTGGATGCGGTGAAATAATAAAAATATGATAAATTGAGTATGCTAACTGGCTCGATTGAACGAAGAGTAGCAAAGCTATTTGGAAACGTCCTTTTTGATGCTAAGCCATACGATGTGATTATGGCTTCGCACCTTGATGGTGCACATGTTAGGATGTGTATGATTATGAAAAGCGTTAAAAGTGGTTCGACAATATGATGGTGTTACAACTAATCTGAGATCTTGTGGAATATCACGTGCACTGGATTCTGTGTGTGGGGGTGGGGTGGAACGGAGTTACTTAGAGTTTAAAAATGAAAGAAGTTTGTAGGTGTACGAATAGTTCGGAAACAGCATTTGCATACAACAATTCTGTCGTGTTTAATGTAAGTTCAATGGTGCAGTGGTCAATATATTTTTCTCATGAAAGTGTGGCCGGAGTTCATATCTTGGTAGCAGCAGTGGTATGTACATCTGACGACCCCTAATAAGGTCGGAACTCAAGTGTAGTGCTCTTTTCAGAAAGTGTTAACGGAAACGCCTATGGAAATTCGACATACATGATCAATTACCAATGATGTGCAAACCATAACTTTGAAGATGTCCACGGTTTCACTGTCTTGATTTCCACTTTTTTACCACTTCAGTCTTCCTTTCGACATGGGAGTACAAAATGCCTCGTGAGATTGATTGGTTTCAAAGTTCATATTGAACTCTTGTAGTGAACTGCAAAGGGTATTAATACATTATCAAGAATACGTATAGCGACGAGGATAAGACTATATGCTCAAAATGGCTGATCGTTAGAAAAAGGTAGGTATCCCAATCACAGGTTGCTTGTTCTCTGCAATGAGCAGGAACTTGTTTTGGCAGACATTATCATTACGACTACTCATCAAAATACGTTGTCAGCAAATTCGGCCCTGAAAATTCGAAAGTTATCCGTCAAAACTGTTTCCAAGGAGTGAGTGTTTTCTGTACTATTTTCCTTTAGCCCCAGATAACTTCCAAATTGTTTTACTACACTGAAATGTTGTCAGTTTTAGGACCAGTGCAAGGATGATTAATAACTCGTTTTCTGGCCAGATCAGCAGATATGTCACAAATTGGCAAAGTGACTTTTAACTATCATGCAACACGTCAGAATGTACTGGCCAAACTGTGTTTTGCTCCTACTCACGACAACTCAACCCGTGACATGGTGACTGCATCCACTCTATTTGACATCTATTCTGCCTCTCCATCAAACAGGCTTTCTAATAATTTCCAGTCTTAGATACACAATACAACGCACCCATAAAAAGAGTCATAGAAAAATGGACATTAATTTATCCACCAATAACGGTTGATTGCTGACCGCTAATATTACACACTTATTACGTGGACAATCGAAAGCACACAAAAGTTAACAGGTAATCGCTGTCCACAACAAAAACGAGTGATGTTCTGTTTTTCACATAATAAATAACTTGGGCTAACGTGATTGTTGTACATTATGGGTGATTAGAACAATACAAACAGATCCCATAGATATGAAGCGGTTGAGTAAGGGACTCAGGCTCTGTTTTTTTTTTGATTATTTAAAGCGAAGTACCATCAGCCAGACCAACTGGTATGAAATTACGGGTGGACCAGCCTGTAACTTGTACCGTTGCCTAAAGCTCATTGGTGGAAGAAATGATCGTTCCAGACATGCTACTCGGGTTTATAGATTCATATTATTGCTTCACGGAAAAGCTGTCTCACTTCGGTAAATCATGGCGCTGTGGACAAATGTGGGAGCAAATTCTGTTGATAAAAAGTCTATATTAGGTTGCATTCCTATGAGTGATTGTCTACCACTGATTCCGAGTTTCTATGGTTCACTTTTATTAGTTAACTTTTGTTTGTGTCGATGCCCACGCTGACAGAAACATGTTTCGTTTGACAGACAGTAGGTGTAATTTTGATATGTGGACTGTCAAAACACGATTTGTTTGAACATTGTACGCGCGGATCCCATGCGGATGAGATACTACAGTGGATTCGTTGTGTTATTCAAAGTTCACAGAAAACATCGTATTCAACTTGATTCATTTTGTGTATTCGGGGGATTTTTTTAAATTTCCAGGGCTATAAACCATTAGACTTCTAGCAAAAATTCGTAAGTACCTTTTTGCATACAGCGAGTTGGGGATTATTCCAGTCATTATAAACCCAGTCATTATAAACTTATGGGTAATCGGCCACTGACACTGATGCGGCAATTTGAACCAATACTAGTCATGCGTTGCACATAATACGCTTGAACTAAGGCTACTAGAATTTCACCTATTTAGATGGACACTGAAAAAATTCCCGTTCAACAACCAATTGGGAGGTTCCTATACGTGTTCATTCTGATTGGTTTACTGGTGTCCAATCGCAGAGATGAACGACAATGTTGCCTGGCTGATCAGCTGATAAGCCACAAGCACGCGCGCGCGAGACGAAACGAGCATTCGTGTTCGCATTGCCGCACCCTGTTGTGCGTGCTAATGGGCCGCGGGACCATTTCACCTTACTCATTCAGACCTGTTCAACAGTACCGCCCACGCTTTGACCATTGTCCTCATGTAAACCAGAAACGGATTATAAGTGTTTTTAACCATTTATCCAAATGCACACGAGAGCAACACGCCCTGACACATCCGATCTAGGTATAAACACGGAACTTGTGGCCAGAGCTTGTGAATCACTTGGGATTTTTCGAATTCACACCACACTCGGTAAGTCCCCCACTATTGTTACCCCTCTATTTCGTCTGGCAATGGTTCACTTCACCTCAGCGATTTTCCTCGCTAGATACTTTAGAGTTCGTCCAATTTACTTTGTGTAAACAAAATGCATAGTGTCCGTAACTTAGATCCTCAACACTTTTGTGAGTTTGTCTTTATTCCGATCGGTGTAAAGATTAGATACACAATGTTATTCAGTTTTCCGAAAGATTGAGGGTTATTTGTGTGAACGTGGTAAATTTAACTGATCACTGTGCTTGCTGACCGTTCTCGCACACAACTTTCTTGAGGCATATTGAGCACAGTTTCTGAATGTTGTAATGGCGATTGAATTACGTACCGAGGAATTAGCTGTCTACAACTCCTTGGACTGCAACCTCAACTCTTTTTCGGGGTTGTGGTGGCGCTTGTTCGTTTGTGGGCCAACCGTGAAACGGCTGGTCGATTTTAGCCTAGGGGAAAGGGAGACGTGGCATCTAAGGACAGTTTTCATATAGATTAAACACCACTTAATTGGCCGCACCTGCTACATCTCAGCAGACTTTTCGATCAGCCTTTTTTCGGAAAGGAGCACCATACTTGAGTTTCGTTCTAGCTAGAGCTAGTTTGTTGTGCATATCAATACCGCTTTCACGAGAAAACCATGTTGGCCACTGCGCCATTGATCTCACATTAGACACGACTGAATTGTCCTATGCAAACGCTCAGTCACACTGATGAGCTCCAATAGGAGCAAAATTCGAGTATGGTTCTTTTCGAATGAGGCTAACCGGAGAGTCTGTGGAAGTGCGAAAGCTCTCATCACCTTTGAATGTTATCCATTTTATATAAACCCGTTTCCCACTGCTCACCAATATGTTTGTCACTAAGTTCCCGGATCCGCCTGTTGTACATTTCTGTTCCCAAAAAGTGGCGAAAGTGGTTGACTAGCAAGATTAGCTCACAAATTATTTTCTACGACTGTCCTATTACTTGTTTGTACTTGGTTTGTTCAGTTATTTTTATTAGGAATGCCCAGGTAATAACTCAATCTCAAAATCTTAAACCGTTAGCCACAACACTGGATCACCTGTGCGGTTTGTCTCTTATCACACTAAATTTCGACCTGACCTCAGAGTTTTCGTGCCAACTGTGAATAGCGGCCAGCACGCTTGTCTTGTCCTTTGTAACAATCACAAATGTACGGTTTGGGTAAATGATGTATTTTACTTTCTTTTGTCATTTAACTATCGTTCTGGGCTGGACTTGGTTAAGTTCTGTGGTCACAAGATCGAATACCACACTTCAGATGGCAGATTCTATTTCAGAATAACCTAAGACCTTCTGATTTATTTTTACCATCCATCTCAAATGGCAGAGAACGCTAGCTAGTCAATGATTGATGGTATTATTTGATGCCACGTTTTCATAGACTACGGGTCGAACATTCAGTAGTTTATCTGGTTTGCTTTCATGTATGTCTCTGGTCCTAGCAGTGTTTTGATTGTCTGACCAATTTTGAAACTGATCGACAGTCTCTCTCCATGTGCGTGTGTTTGGCACTATGAAAACAGGCACGGGATTTGTGGTGTTATTTCCAGCGTTGTCTCACTCTCTCGAACACCGTCAATTTTGTTCCTCATTAAGTGAGCGCTTTTGCGAGCTTTGCACTTCAGGGGATTGCCTTTTGTCTAAGTCGCTCCGAACGTGTATTGACTAGCTGGCTGGCACTGCAAGATGGACCAGTCGACTGTTCAATGTACGGAATTTGAAAACGGTCCTGGGCGGTTCCAGGAATCTGGAACTGAGATTTGTACTTACCGATAGATCAGATTTAAGGACATCACTGTTTTCAAACGCCATTCTGTGCATGTTCACTTTCGTTTTAACGTAATTTTCCCCGCGGCTGCAGAAAATAGAAAAATGGCACCCCATCATCAGACTCAAAGGTCTGTCTATCGTACGTCAGCAATCCAAACCCTCAGCAGTCCTACCTATGAGCAAACAGAACATGAGTTATTGGTGTCTACTGCTCCTTAGTGGACGTTTTACGGCACTAACATCAGTCACTGCAATGCTTGCTTTCGTACCATGGTTGAAACCGAATCAAAATTTCATCGACTTCCGATAATCAGATAATTTTATGAGTTTGGGATGATTGTTAGACCTGCTGCTTCCCAAATTCCATTCGTTTTACGACCATTACATCAAACTCCTTACCTTGGTATATGCTTAGTCCGACTTTCTTGTTTCAGTGACAACTATCCTAGGCGCTTTAATCCTGGCAATTCTCTTGTGCTATGCCTGGTTCTAGTCTCCCTTCACCTGACAGTTGTCAGCCAGTCAGAGCTGAATGCACCTAAGATACCTATCATTTTCTACATTAGACCTTTCTAGCCACCACCACCATCTTGGAATCCATCATTCATTGGTTTCCCTCTCGGGTGCATCCAATTCTTCTATGCCAATGATTTTTCTCAGGCGCTGCGAAAGTTGTGAATCTTGCACATTTTCTCACTTTTCAATCAAATTACTGGCTTTTCGACACAGTCAATCGAACTTGCATGCATGTTATCATAAATCTTGGTAACCAGGTCTTAACCGCGTGTAGCGCGAAATTGGCAAAATTGGATCGGGTGATTTATTGTCACGCGTGCGTTTCAGCACTCGGATTGAACGTGCGCTTGCAGTCTGTACATCAATCCGTCTCCATGAGGTGTACAATCGTCTTCATCAGTATCGGCATCGGTCTTGATTGATCGTCTCTAGGGTCTTCTGAATACCAAACGTTTTTCTTCGCCAGGTTTACTTTGCGTGTCTGCTTCTTCAATCCGTAGTCTGTTCCGCCAAAGGCGTCTACTCTCTATTTTGCTAGCAAGTGTATCAAAACGAACTTGGCTGTCGATAAGATCCATTTCAGTTGTAGCGTTGCGAAGTGCAACAACCTGAGGATGATTTACAGTCCTCTATGTCTGTTCAATCAAATCTCCTTATCTAATCAGACGCGGTCTTGATCGGGACTCACTGCTGTAACACAGACCCATACTGCCCACAAAGGGATCGATTTTTATTATCGATTGAAATTATGTATAGACCAGTAAGCTGTAGAATGAGCATCGGTCACACATCGTGCGCTAACCGTATGCCTTCTATGATTTGGAGATAATCCGATTGTAATTGATCAATTAATTAAATGGGCGTTGGTCATTATGTGTAAGATTCTTAAAGCCTGAATTTAAGATGACATTCCCCCCAGTAAAGATGTGATTAAGTGCAGTCGACGGTTTTAGGTGAAACACCCAAGTTACCCTTAGTTAAGTCTACCTGTCTAATGTAACCGTGTTGTAGAATGTCACGCCCAGTCAGTCGGTGGACTGTGACTGTACTCCTTGGAGGCGGCGGCTTTTCGAGTTGAACTTCACTCTACCACAATCTAAACGGCACCCAACCAGATTAAACAAATCAGTGAGAGATGCTGGTTAGTCAACTACGAACGAACCGACCAGGATCAGTTGTACTGTCTGTTTCCGCTGTCATGGTAACCGCTAAGGTCAAAGGTCTCAGTTGACAGCTGTCCCGGTTGATCTTTACGGCGAGCTGGCGATAACAACTCGGTGACCTGTCATAGGAGGCGTACGATTGACATCTTGCTCTAAAGTCATATGGACAGTGGTGTGTGTTCTTTCTTTTTCGCGGTCTATGTTTGTGTGTGTAAGAAAGAGAGAGAGATTGTGTGCGCACTACCATGACGACGGCCAAGTGAACATTATAACGCTGTACAACCTAAAGTAATAACTAACCTTAATTTGTGCATGCCGTTGAATGAATGTTTATATTGATTCTTACCGCTCTATGTACATCTGCATCGTTGTGCTGATATTCGTTAGTGTATTCTTGTGATTAACTCGCACTCACTTTTTACTGGCTCCTGGTCACAGACTTTCTCAGTTCTACCTAACAGTCATCGCATTAGATTTATTTTCTGTCTGAATGACAACAATTCAAGTGTACACTCACGTTCCCAAAAAGCAATCACTCTGGGGTCAGTGGCATCGTAGCTGCTTAACGAGGACGATCACGTCCTCGGTACAGTGTTCCATATTAACACCGGTGACTCTTGTTGATTGGAACCGTTGGCGCCATTCACGCTTGTAAGTGCACTGACGCATAGTCTTATCTGAACTGCAGTAGGGCAGTCAGACAAGCATAAGAGAGACAATCGAGGGAATGTGACGAATAGGTAGTGGGTCTTGCATGCCCAAGTGCACGATGTGAGTCCCGATGCCGGCGTAATCACCCCTCCGAATCGGTAACGTCAAATAACGTTTTTCGTGACGAACTCTGACACTTCTTCGTAAATTACCGTACTTGTGTCAGATCTGTGTCTCCAATTCTCAAGACCGTCCAGCGTTTCAAAAGCCTATATGTTTTCACAGAAGGGCAGGTTAGATGGACACTCGTTTACCGCTGTAATGCATATCGAAGAACGCTTATCACTTCTTTGTAGTGTGAATCAGGTAACAATATTCTGTTCGATGTTGTTTGTCACAACAACAACTGATTAGGTAACATTTTATCGTATGGATGATGGAATGGATGGAAAACAGAGGTGATATCGATTTACAATCATCAGACCGTTTATCCTCCGTTGAACTGATAACTATCAAGGAACTGTCTTGTGACAAGCGTTCGGAACGCCGAACTTTGGAAAATCGTGTAAGTGGCCAGTAGTTCCAACGTAATGACTCCGCCATCCTAACAACATGCGGTTAGATTGATCACATACAAATTCGCGTACTTGCAGGAGTATGTGATGTCCATTAGTAAACGTTTGGAATGCGGTTTGTCAAACCTGATATCACCTTGTTAAAACCAACGCAATCCTAATTAATAAAGTAACTGATGGTTGCCGCTGCTGTAACCAGTTTTTTCGCAATCACAAGACCCTTGCTGGGTAAGTCACACTTATTTGTGACCACAGACTTAAGTGATTCAGGCAGAATCGGTATCAATACACAATACTGGTTGCTTTTTGTCTAATCGTACACAATATTCGGGATTTGGTGCCTAGCTAGGTGACGTGCAGGTTCGCGTGAAAATCGATAATCGGATTAGTAACCTGTATTCGTCAAAGATCACGTGAGTTGTAGATAGCGAGAGACTAGTGCTCATGCGTAAGCGTAGCGAATTAAGACCGAATCTGTGCACTTTCATGTCAGACCCAAGTTGGCGAGAGGTGGTTACTTTTCTCGGCACATTTTTGGTCTAAGCCTGCGTTTAACCGACTTATTTTCGTCAAGCAAAATTGTTGAATGTATGGGGAACAATCTGAAATCGGGTAAGTGTTTTGCTTTTCTCATAGGACTGGTCCCTTTTTCGTTCAGTCAGGAGCGGTTACTTTCACTGATCATTGTGCGAAATGCATAGAATGTCTCTTCAAATCATACACTGAGTGCCCCCAGAATGTTGCTACTTTCTACTATACGTTCTGATTTTTCCGGAAAATGCTTAGCTCCAAGCGATACATTTACAGTTTTCCATATTAGAGAGCCTTTAGCTGACGGGTCACGCCTAGACATTTGTGGTTGCTGAGTTATTTCTGAGGCAGCTGCTTTAAGACCTTTGCGTCCATTTCTATGTGATCATGACTGTTTAGCGAACAGCACACTTGTTTGTCCTTTGATCCACGCTTTTCGTTTTTTAACCTCCTGTTCTATGACACGCATTAGACATTG